>APFE030814076.1:150794-187077 GCA_000404065.3 Pinus taeda | reverse complement strand
TGGGTCCCTATAATACTAGTGATTACCCCATTACTATGGTAGTTGTAACCCTTATTAATATTGTTGTGCCCCTATTGTCCCCATATTGTTATTACTGTGCCCCATAGAATCCCTCTATTGTTATTTTTGTGCTTTTATATTATTATTGTTAGGTCGTTGGGTTATATTGTGACTCCTTAGACTCCTATTTATAGAAAGGAGGTTTTGTCATTTGTATCATCCAAGAATTGTTCATTTATGTAATGTAAAGGAGGTTGCCCCCTCGAAGAGGCTGAATTCTAAGGCGTTGATATATCTTTTCTATCTTTAAATGAGCTGGTTTCATAACACTAGATGCAACAAAATTACCTATAAGAGATTTTCCCCTAAAGCACAAAGTCAGAAATAATAACTAATGACTGAAGTGATTTTCCTTGTGACAACTCAAAATCAAGAATAACCTATGAGAGCATCATTTGTTACAATACATTTACATCATGACTTATTTTTTGAGGGGGAAATACCCATGCTTAGCACATAAACTAACATTACATGTAAAATGACCAAAATACATGTCCACGGATGACTGATGGTGGACCCATTACTGGATGATTGTTTTTATGATGATAGCCATCATATATTATGATATTTTATTAATCCTAAAATCACATCCTGAATGGATGAAACTAGATTCAAGGTCTTTTGTCTCATTCATATGACCAACTAATGTACAATTCTAACAATGTGAATCAATGACTTGGACTCGAACATGGTAAACACCCTAGAATTACCAACCAATGATGTAAGTCGTTAACATACACAAGAGAAACCACCAATGATATTAATGGCTCTCAAGTTTCTCTAGTACAATCTGTATGTTTTGAATAGATGAGTAGATATCTAAAACCAGACATAATATTTCAGTCGAAGGCCAATGATGTAAAGCTATCACCGAGAGAGAGGAAACTTTCCATTGATGTATGAAAGCACCAAGGTGCGAAGGGATACTAATAAGTCAACTTCCTAGATAATGAGTTGATGCCGATAGGAAGCAACCCATCGAAGGAGGGACTCGATGTATCCCCCATCATTGACATGAAATGGGTATCATGATTTGAGATAGAATAATAAAAATGATGCAGATACGAAATTGGATGAGGAAAGGTAGACATGGAATCAAGCCTTAAGAGTATTATAGCAAATATTAACGAAATGACTTCTCTTGAACACAATGATGACACTAAATAGAGTTGGAAATATTGACCCTATTAGGGCCTAAATCGACCTCAGGCCAAGAAAGGCAGGTCTAGGGTAACATCAAACCATGCTTAACTTGGTAGCTAGCCCTACCAAGTCGGGAGGGGGCTTTCTCCTTGTCAATATTAGGAAAATATAGAAAATGAGGCTTGAGATGACTGATGTAAAGACTAATTTTAGGCTAGGTATATTATCAAAGGATTTTGATTGAATTTTAGGTTGATTTGCTGGATCAAAAGTGAAAGGCAGTTTTGGGTCTGCGGAATGGACTCAATCTTGCAGAGGTTTCTACGGGGCGAGGTAGGAAAATGATTTAGTACTTTGAAATAAGTGAAATGGAAAGTATTAAGATTAGTGAGGAGTTGAAGAGGGCATGAAAGTATCAGGAATACTCTTCAAACAGTGGAAAACATATAATGTTAAACAAACCCTAAGGTAGATCACTACAAAATCAATGAATTCTACCTCTATACTTGATTCATTTAGTTAAACTTAAAAGAGAGAGATAATGGCACACATAAACATATGATAAATTGAATTACAGAAGAAGAAACAATACTAAATCACCTTTCCACAAGAAGCCCACAAAATGCTGCAAGCCCTAGTCTATTTCTTTGCCCAACTGCAGAGATGAATGTACAATAATGCTCAAAGCATTCACAAGAGTCCAACCTTGCCAAATGAGTGAAAAAACACATGATATAGACCTCCAAACTACTTTTTCTATCCATCAGGGGTTGAATCCAAGAGAAGAGGGGTGGTTTCAACCATATCTAAACTAGGAACACAAAAATAGGCAGTGGAACAACGTGCCTATAAAACCTAGGAACCTTCATTCAACTTCAAACCACCTACAACTGATGTATCTACCTTATCAAGTGAATTTTTATCATTTTTACATCATAGTACATAAATTTACATCATGTAACATCATGAATTTGACCATAAGAGATAAAAAGTCAAACTGGAAGAAAACTAGGTGAAAAATAGAGTTTTTGAGTAAAATTGGCACTTTTTCATCCTATGCGTAGCGCCACTGTTTTTGTGCGTAGTGCCTTTTCCTAGCTGAATTTGGAGGCCTTCCCCTTCACAAAATTCTCTTCAAGCTAGCTTTTTTGAAATATCCATCTATATAATTTCTAGGGCAAGTGGAATTTTTGAATTTGGTGCCCATTTGCCCCTCCAAAAATTAGTTCTCCCAACACTGCTTCCTATGTGGCGTAAAAGTGGCAAAGAGGGCATTTTTGAGGTGTTTTTGGACCTTTAGGTAACCCAAAAAATGTCAAAATTTCCTAGTAATTTATGGGCATGCATAATTTTTAATGAAGAACCTGAAAATTCAAATTTTTCCTCCAGAGGAGGTACCTATCAAAGGCTAGCGCTAGGTGGCGCTACGCACTTGCCGGAAAAGCCTGTGTTAAAAATTTCTAGGCATAGTGCCACTGATTTTGTGGGTAGTACCATTTTTATATCACGTTTTTGAGGAGTTTCCGGTGTCCACATTTGATTCAAGATAGTTTTTTGGAATTCCTATCAAGTCTACTTTCCAACACAACTTGAATTTTTGAATTTGGAGTTCGTTTTCCCTATCAAAAGTCAAATCACTCAAGACTAGTCAGAATGTGCAAAATGAGGTTGCCTAAAAGCAGAGTGCTATTGCAGTAAACTTTTGAAGGTCTTCCTCAAAATTAAGTTCATGAAAGCTCATTGGAAATATATTTATGTCTAGTTTTCATTTAACTAATCAAGAAAGTCATTTGGGCAAATACGATAGGAGAAATATTGATTTTCCCAAGGTCACTTCAGAGGTGCATCAATTCTCCTGAGGCAACTGTATTTTTGACATTTCTCTAAAACCATGACACCTGTGTAAAAAGTGAAGGATGTTTTTCTTCCTTGGACAATTTTGTACAAAAACCTCTCTCATTTGTTCCAAATTAATGTTTTCTTGCTCAAAAACATCATTTGACTAAAACCTATCCCGATGTGTGGAATAGGGGATTTTTTGAAATGAAGTGAAATGAAGGGGATAAGGGGCTTCTAAATTATTGAGAAAAATTTGGGAAGTAGGGAGGGATGTTAGGAAATAGTAGAAAGTGGAATTTCAAAGATTGACTGAGGGGAAGTGGTCCAAAAGGGGAAAACACAAGCCTAGCCTAGAAAATTGCCAAATTGTAGCAAGAAACTAGGGTTTGTGGGAAAATGAGGAATTTAAGGCATATCAGTGATGGGAAGTGTTTAATAAGGTACATTAAGGATAGGGGAAGGTGTATGAACATTAGGACATGAATTTTTTTGATGATTTGACCATCGAAGAGAAATTACCTTCAAAACCCTAGGAGAGGGAAATGAACCTTACCTAGGCATAACTGAAGCATGAACAAGGTGTAAAATCACCCATTGGAACTTGGCATGATGATGAAATCCTTCTGAATAATGGTACACTCAGCTGAATGGTGACCTGAACCTCTTGGGAAGAATCACTAACAGTTTCATCATCTCTCTCATATGCTGAATCTATTTCCATGCTTGCAAATGTGGGGTGAAGAATGATGAGTATGAAGAGATTTTTTATTTTTTTTTAAGCATAGGGTGACTGTTGTTTCTCTTTTGGTGATAAAAGGGTTGATTGATAGTATAAGTGCAAAGGAGGGTTTTGATGATGGTAGTAGAGTTAATAGGGTTTTCGGGAATGATAGGGTTTGAGAAATGAGAATTAGGGTTTGGGGAATAGTGGGAATTATGTATAGGGCTTAGGGTTTCGTGATATGGGGTAAGATGAGTGTCAATGGGAGAGGGAGAGAGGAAGGGAATAAGGGAAATTTGGTGCAGGGTGATGGGATGTGGGAAAATTATGCAAGGGAGTAAAAACAACATGAATGACAAAAACTACAAAACCCTAGATAGTTTTGTCAAGGCAACTTTAAAGCAATTAGGGTTTTATTTTTCACCATTCAAAACACCATCAAGGATGAAAAAGCCTCTTACTATTGCAAAGGGGAGGATGTACTTACTTGAACAAATGTTATTCGCAAAATTTATAGGCTTGGAAAATTGATGGGATGAGTTTCAAGCTTGGCTAACTGGTGTGTCGCGCCAACACCCAGGTGTGCCATGCTTGGAAGGTGCGCCATTCCGATTGAAAATCCTTTACAATTCCTACACCGAGTGCATAGTGCCTGGCAGGGGTGCCGCGCCAGTGCCCAGGTGTGCCGCACCAAGAAAAAAAACTTGAACTTTGCTGCAAATTTTGTCCTTTCTCTCCTCAAACACGATTGTCTTCTTCTGCCCTCTCACCTTTAGCACAAATGAAGTTTTCTAACACAAATGATCCCTTTATATACTTCTAATTTTAATTTTTCATTTAGAAAACCCAATTTCTAAAGTTTCTTTTCAATTTTCTTTTAAAAACCCTATTTTTGCAGTTTGGCTCTCTATTTTGTCATTTGATGGACTAATGCTTGGATTTCTTTGTCTCTTTGCAGTAGTTGGAGTGCTACAGTTTGGCAAGGTGACCAAGGGCTGCAAATGATGCTTTATTACATATGAAAACATTAAAATTACATGAAATTTTTACATGGATTGGAAAAACCTTGTCTTTATGGAGCAAATCATCAGTAGAATTTGTGATTTGATGAACTTATTAGCCATCCTCATGTACCTGTTGACCTCTTATTGAGCTTTTGAAGACCATGGTGACAAAACCCTAGATGTAATGAGACCTAAAAACCCTAAAATGACTTCTGCAAATGAAATGAAATAAAAATGATAGCAAATGATCTGTACATGTGCAAATAGGCCAGCAAAGGAAAAGCATGAGGGAAATTGATAAAGAACCACTACCATTAGATGATCCATGACCTAATGGAATGCAGCTAATCGGATGAGACACTTAAAATGCATGCAAAAAGAGAATTTTGATCACTGATGGAGGGATGACGATACCAACACTAACAAACCCAAAACCAAAAACAAAGTCTTTTAAATGGTATGATAAAAAAATACAAGAAAATTTCCTAACCCAACAATCACGAAGATGAAGTGGAAGAGTGTTCTATTCAAGAGTGAATCACTGCCATTAACAAATTGAGTACCTTGTTTTCCCAATTTCCCCAATCATACTAGTTAGTACTTGTTTAATTTTTAACAAAATTGAGGAGGATAACATATTCTTGATTTGTAATTTCATCCTTCAAATGAATCCCTTTGATAATATTTAATGAACCCAGAGAAAGAGTGGTTCGGTCTTGTCATGAACGATGATTCTATTGTTGTTTGATGTTTTTCCGAGTCTAGCGAAGGCAAAAAATCGACATATTTTTCATGTTTAGAGAGTTTGAAAAAGATGCGAAAAAAAGAAAAATCTAGATGTTCCTTTTCGTAGATAGTCCATTAGGTCCAAAAAGGAAGAAAATAATACCCAAAATAAGCTCTTAGCCATGTTCAACCAAGGTATTCCTTTTTTGTAAGTAGTCTATCTCATTATGGAAAAGGGTTAAACTTATACTAAGTAGATGTCTTTTCATTTACTTTAATGAGTTTGAAAAGACAAGTGCTCAACAATCTTTTCATATTTTGGGAGTCTAAAATGAGTTGAAAGAGGAATCCTCTTGGGAGAACAAGTGGTATAAAAATGTAGCACCTGGTTCCAATCATGATGGAACTGCTCAAAACATGTAGAGGTTAACAGGTAGGCTAACAAGACCACTCATTGCAGTGGTTCCTCGGGAATGGTTAAAACAATGAAGTGAAAGCTTATGATCAACCAAGCAAATGATGATAACGGAATGTGAAAACCAAGGCTCATATAGTAGAAATAGACTGATAAAAAATGACAATTAGGAGAGATAGGATGAGAATGGTTTCATTTTTACACAAGTTTGAAACATGTGAAAACTATGCTTTAGAATACTTGAATATGGTTTCATTTTTCGACAAGATTAAAAAATGAGAAAAACTATGCTTGAAATAAGTTTGCATGCCCCCAAAATATGATGGGCCTCGAAATTAGACATAGATTAAGGCCCATATGACCATCCTTCACACTGTTAAACCTTTTTTTTTGCATTATATGAAATATTTTTAACTTTAATATGTTCATTAGGAAGGTTTATGGATAATTGCATATTTGTGCCTAATATTATTTATTTTTGTAGAATATTGTGAGAATATTGGACAGATTATGAAGATTTGCTAGAGGCGATAATTTAGGGACTTTCTCTCTTCTACAAGAGTATCAATATTGGATAGTAAATAAAAATGATATTATGAAATTATTGCCCAAATTTTGGAGCTCCAATGATTGAGAAAATCAGGAATGCGTTTCCTATCATTTAATGTAGGTTCCTAGTGTTGGGAACCAGATCCATTATTTAAGGGATTTGGAGGGGAAAGATTCCTCCTTTCATGGAGAATGCTTCCTAATCATTTTTTATAAGTACAAAATCTAATTTGTCTCTAGGGTTTGGTTTTCTTAGTCTTCTTGTGGAGAAAACTTGTATTTTTACCTCTCCAATTTCATTTCTTGCAGAGATGTAATTGTATTGATGGAAATAATGAAGAATGGTGTCATGTTCAGCTTTTAAATATTTGTATCCTTCATAGGAATATAATTTTCCTTGGGCTTGGCCATCCTAGGAGCCTCAAAGCCCTTTTGTATAATTTACGTTTCTTCTTTTCACTTCTTATTCACATGCATCTCTTGTTCCTATTTTTTCTATTCCTGCATTTAGTATTGATGATTTTTTGTTGTAGGATTGGGTTGAATGGTTGAACTAAGTTATTTTTTAGGATCAAAAGCATTATTTAATCCTTGTAAAATATTTTAAAGGTCACAAAAATCATTGACCTACTTGGATTAGTTTCCTTATTCCCAAATCTAAATTTATGGATGTCTCTTGTAGCAAATTGTTGTATTTTTCTGCTATTTTTTAGAACATGCTAATGAGATTCATTTGAGTTTATTCCACTTAGTATAGATAATAAAAAAATTCAAGTTGATAACAAAATTTACCCCATTTCATTTTACTTGATTAAGTTAGGCATTTGATAGATTAACTAGCTCACTAGTTCTTGAATTTTCTAGGTTTTAAACTAGTAATTTTCTGTTATTTTTTAGCATGTGTTAGCAGCAGTATTTTTGAGTTTTCCCACATGGACTGGAGACCTAAGACATCCATTCAATAAAAAAATTGTTCCATCCAATTTTGATTTTATTTACTTGGTCATTCAGTGAAGTATTTCTTCATGTAGCAAATTTGTAACTACCTATAGCAGCACCTGTAACTTCCTGTAGCACTCTTCTAGAACGTGTATGCTAGACCAGATTTAATCAAAAATCTTGTTTTGTATCCCTTAGGGTCGAATCATATCCCATAGGATCTAAATGGATGATTAGGGAATACTAAATACCATTTTAGACTTGGATTTGGACCCCTACAAAACATCTCAACAATTTGGGTTAATGGACAAATTTATGAATTGGATAATACAATAATGATTTTATTGATTGCCACATCCAATGAACTCTGTCAATGGATCTAAACTCTTTGAAGTGTAATGATTGATATTTATTTCATGATGTTTTCTTTATGCAATCAGAATAGTTTTTATTTCATTGTATTTACTTTACTGCATTAGGTTAAGGTTTTCATTTCAAGCATTTCCTTTTCTACAATTAGTTTAGGATTTGATTTCATTACATCATGACAGTGAGGGAGGGACACAGTTGTATGTTGCACATATAGTACCAATACCTCTTAATTTTTTACGAACCCCGGGTTGATAATAAAAGTTGGTGTCTTTGGGAGTTGCAACATTCTTGTTGCAATACTAGGCCTTATCACTTTTTGGCACCATTGTTAGGGAGGTGTTAAAGTATGCATTGTTTTTTTCCCTAGTTGATTCATTTCTTTTACTTTCTACAAAAAAAATAAAAATGAAAAACCATTAGGCATATTTCATTTCAAAAACATAAAATTGCATTGCATTAGTATTCTTATTTGAAAAATAAGTAAAAATACTTCTTGATCAACAACTACCCCCCCCCGCAATTTGATCACATGGTGCAGTAAGAACCACACCACCATCCACTTTTGCAGGTAGAAGAAGAAGAAGTGACATAGAATATAGAAGAAATGGATGAAGATGATGACATGGAAGAATATCCTCTTGGATTTCCCATTCAAGATATTGATGTTAGTGTGCACATGAAGAAAATCCCTCCATCGTTTCTTCCAAACTTTTGTGGTCTAAGGTCAGGGGATTTGGAAGACATTCTCTTTCAATTTGAAATCCTTTGTAGATCTTATGGTTACTTACTAAACACTCAAAAGTTGATACTGTTTCTAGCAACATTGAAGGATATATCTCTTAAATGGTTGATGACTTTAGAGACAAGTTCAATAAGATCATGGAATGATATGAATAATATATTTCTAGAAAAATATAAATATCATAATCTTAAAGAAGAAATCTTTAGAATGAATAGAAAAGAATATGAAAGTGTTGAGGATCTAATAGAGCAGTTCATGTATTATGTTAAGAGGGAAAAATTACAACATATAGAATCTGACACACTAAAAACCCTCTTACTTAGAATGATTAGGGATGAGTGGATCGATATTCTTGATCTCGAGAGTAGAGGTGATGTATATTGATTATCATTTAAAGAAATTAGTGAAACATGAAAACACATATCAAGAGGAAGTGTAGGAGTAGTTCAATAAACATTAAGATTGGTAAGTCAAGCTAAACTTGGAAATTTTCTTGATAACTTTAAAACATAAATTCTTAGCAATCTAAGTGACCAAGTAGAAATTTTAAGAATGGAAGATGAGCAAAAAGAAGATGCTAACATTTTCGTTTTCCATGCAGAATCACATGTTGTGAAATATTTCCCCTCATTACCAAGGTTGAAGGAATTTTATGAAGAGGACAATGGGGCAAGTCAATCACCAAAGCAACTATGTTGTGTAGCTCGAAGAGGATAATGGAAGCCCAATCAACCTAGTATGATGAAAGAACCTAACTCAGAATTTCAAGGTTACGTACATCCATATCAAAGTAATTGGAACACCCTTTCCTTCAAAACCTTGGTCATCTCAACCCCAAAACCAATCTTTGCAATAAGGTTAGCAAGGAACTTATGGCAGCCATCAACAATATCCTCAATATTTCCCTTAATATCATCCATACCCAATTCCATGCTATCCCCACTATCCATCTCCACCATAACCATAACCCCAACCACATCCATTTGAAATATCCACTCCCACTCAACTACCCGTATGACCATTTCCAAACCCACAAAAAGAAGTAGCTCAACCCACTTACAATGATGAGGCACAACACTTCCTAATATCTCCTTTTGATCTCAACGGTATTCATATTAGCTCAAGATGAGCATTGTAGAAGAGAGATTCTCTTAATGCCATTGAAGGATAACATGTAGGAAAGAAATATTCAAATGAGAAGACCAAAGAATCATGGGATGCACTTGATGAAGTGTAGTCATCAGAATCATAGATTAAAAAAGTTCTCTCATGTTCACCATTAGATCCTCTATGTGTTCAAGAAAATAATTGATCTGAATTAGATCATTATATTGTTTGTCAACCATTTATATGCATTTAGAGTGGAAAAACTGGAGGAACCAGCTCATGGGAATGTTTTTACTAGCGGGCCCAACTTGGTGAAATGGGGTCTCAAACCTTCTGCGAGCATTTTGAGGCATCAAATGACAGTTTTCGGGGTAAAAATATCATTTAAACTTGTAGAATCCTTTCATTCTATTCTATAAATAGAGATCTTTCTAATGGCGTAAGAATCACATCAATCGAAATTCGTATGCAAAAGTTATGCCACTCAGAATTTGACCTTCCTGTTTTCACACCAATAGTTCGGAAGGATGTTGCATCAGCACCCATTATTCATGGAAAAGTGGCTAGCCACATGTTTATGGTGTAAAATACTCTAGAATAGTCTATTTTGTAACTCTAGTTAAGAATTGATGTAGTCAAACTTAACCACTAGGAGGCTATTAGGTTGTGTTATAACCAGGCCGCTAGGAGAAAGAGGCATTCCATTATATGGGAGCATTTTGTTCCATAGTTGAGAAAATGTAGCCAGGAGAGATAGGAGGTAGAGCACATAGAGAGGATCTATGCACTATAGTATCCCACGAGCCACAAACCATACTTCTTTGTATCTGGAGCCATATTTCCACACAGAGAAAGAGAGTGAAGCCACCTCACCTTCCAGTTATGTTTTCTCCTGAAAGGGTTTCCCAGAGAGCATATCTTGTGTATTATGTGTGTGCGAGCTTATTTTGTCACTCTCTACTTTTTTTCTTGATTTAATTTTACATGCATGCACTAATTAAGTGAATTTTACAGATCTATAAATTAAATAAATTTTAATAGTGTAGAATCTCATATTTTCAATATAATATTATCATATGTGTTGTGATGAATTGTCCAGTGGAATATCCATGATAGTTTACAGATCAATAAACAGAGAAGAGAAGAAGATATCAATTCCATGGAAGAAGAAGACGTCTAAGATGATCCAAATCAATAAGTGGACTAGGGACATCGAAACTATATTGAAATATGGTTCTAGATAATGAGTCATTTTGAGCCACACACTCTTCTTCAACAATTCTGGATCTCACCTCAATCAAAGAATTTGGTCTCTAAAATTTAGGTACATGTCAAAGCATATATTTAAAGCCTACAAATCAATTTATTTTCCATCTTGATGTGCACTTGGCTTCATTGGAAGTATTCCTAGACTTGAAAATGATTTTGTTTTTTCAAGTAGAGTAGCATAGCAAAATAAAAAAAAAATGTAAAATAAGAGAAAAAATAAAATCTTAGGTGAAAAGCTCCTTTGAGGCACTTGAGATTGTCTCATTGATTGAAAACCTCCATGAGGTGGTCAATCGGTTGGAAAAAAGAGGAAAAGTAGAAAAAATAAAAGATCCTAGGTGGAAACCTTATTTGACAAACCTAGGGCGACCTACTAGTTGAAAACCTCATTGAGGCAGCTAGTAGATGTAAAAGAAAAAAAAATGAAAAAATGAAAAAAATAAAAATCCTTTGCTCGATGTATCTCTTTGATGAATGTAGCTGCTCTCCAACCTCTACATGCAACAAAAACAAGATAGTTGCCAAAAGAAAATTTGATCAAAATCCTAGTCAAAGAAAGTCAAACATGGACATTCTCCTCCTTTTTCTTACATGCTACTACAGGACCAAGGCCATGCCAATTCATCACCCTCATACATTTCCACCATCCACCCATGATTCCCAGGATTTTCCCATTCATTTTACTTTCTTTCTTAAACTACTACACGAAGGCTATGCTTTGCTACAACAATCCAAAATACACAGAGAAAAAAATTATTTTTGTCATATCTTGAAACTTGTGCATCCATTTACCATTCTTTTTCAGAGGGAGATGAATATGGATGATGATAACATGCCCAAGTAATTTCAACAAATTATCGTGCTCACTTTTCCAGAAATTGACCTCCATCACCTACAACCATTTTTAAATTTTCTTGCGCTTCGTGCATCCATTGGCCAAGATGTCTAATGGGTAGATTCATAGGGATGATGGTAACATGCTCACCAAATTTTAGGTCAATCCAATCTATGATTTGAGAAATATGCATAAAATAAGTTTGCTACATGAAGTAGTCCTGAAATGCTACATGAAGTTCATAATTGCTACAGGATGGCCGAGAGGAAGCTATATGAAGCAATCCAATTGGAAAATGGGTCAAAAGGTCATGCTTTTTTAGGGAAGGCTAAGAGAGGTCCCCCAACACTACTTTCATCACTCATCCACTCCATTTCACCTAAAATTTCTCAAAATGTTCACTCTGTCCTACTTAAAAAAACATACAAAGAGCATTGTTCTTGATTTTTCCATTCTTCACATTAGCTCCTCATGACTTCAACCCTATTTAAATGGATTCTCATCACTCCCCTCAACACCATCATGCTGACTGAATACTAAATGAAAGGATCCAAAGGTTGCTACATGAAGAAAATCCTCTTATAGAAACATGTGCAATCAAAATAGAATCCTCTGAGATCTTTTTTTTCCCACCAATAGAGGCATGATGAAGCCATGTGTGCAATCAGGAAGGTACAAATCATCCTTGGGAAGGAATTCCACTAGAATCAGTTAGCTAGAAATTGGAGAGGCAGCTACACACACAAGAAAAGCTATCAGTAAAGGTATAATCAAGTTTTGAAGACATGCATCGCGATATCATGATGTGTGTGACCCAACAAAAAAATGCAATCACCTCCAACAATCTCATCCACATGTAAGTACATGTATGCAATATTATTTACCTCTTCTCTTGAGCATGTTATGGCTAGAAATTTGTTTTATATGCATAAGAGATGAGGTTTTATAAGCTAAGGATGGGTTAGAAGCCTCAACCTCCCTCAACAACCCTAATCACGATTAATTAATTGATTTGTCAGCAAAAGGAAGTATTAGAGGGAAATAAGGAGCAGATTGAAGGAATAACCTCCCTCCAAGCTTAGGGAAGTGGCCCAAGCCTTATAGAGAAATCCAATCACCTGGGGAGCCATGACTGACCAAATGCAAGATGATTTTGCGCTACTATAGGAGAAAACATATCTGTTACAGGAGAAATACGGCTGCTACAGGAAAGACACGCTATGTGCTATAAGAAAAAACAAATATGCTATAGGAAGGAAAAAGTTATTGCAAAATGCCCCTATTTTGAGCAATTTCACTCTCAAACCACAAGATTCAAAGGAAAACCCCAAAGCATGGGTAAGTATATATTTTTTCTTTCCAAAGGTGAACAAGAAGCCTACAAAAAAATTCAGTTTTTTAGTAATACAACTTATTGGAAACTTTTGATAAATGTTTACAAAACAAAATAACGAAATATGGATGTTTCCTGTTAATTGAGCATGATAAGAAGGGGAATTGAATTATTTTTGAGTGACCATGAAATCAACCTCCCTCTAGGAAATATTAGAAATTTGTTCTTTTTCCTTTGTCACAAAATCCTCATTACGCAGGAATATCTAAAACTTCTAGCAGAAATAAACAATTTCCTTGCCAACTTTTGAAATTTGCATTGAAGGCTATGGGGGGTGGATTTGAAAATAGAAACTGCATGGCCAAGAAGAAAGAGAAGAAGAAGTAGAAGAAGATGGAGAAGAGGGAAATTAGCCAAATGAAAAACTCAAGGAGGAAGAAGGAAGAAGGGAATAAACTGTGCTAGAAACAAAAATAGTTGTGCTTTAGAGAGACCTAATCAAAATAGAGAAATCCAGAACCCATTAGGCAATGATCTAGGCCACAAACGAGAAGAAGAAGGCAAGAAATGGTAATAATGCATCCACAACCAAAATAGAATGCAAATTACAATGATGAAAAGAGGCTTTCCAAGAGGTCTCTAATATTTTTCTAGTTTTTTTCCAAGACCTAGAAGATGTTATAGAAATGTAAGAGGCAAAACATAAGTATGAGGTGCAATTTTGGTCAATATTTGATAGATGTTGTGGTGTGCTACAAGTCTACTACATTATGCTTTGTGTTTCTACAAGATCTCATCTAAGGGTGTTTTGAATGTTACAGAGGTGTCCAAATGGTGGAAAAAGGCAACAAGATATTGGAAAAGTATGTGGAAGACCTTGCGAAAATGAAAAATTTTCAAGGGGAAAAAGGGAGATTAATGGTCTCTAGAAACACTGTGATTTTTCTATGCACAAATAATTTTGGAAAAATGAGTGAAATTGGAATGAAGGTTTCAAGGGAAAAGACGTGAATGACATGGATCTACAAGCTAACAAAGTTCACTTGCAAAGAGGAAAGTTATGTTTTTGTGCTTGAAGGACTTCTAAACAATTGTGAAAAGAACAACTACATGTTGTTCTTGTCCTTACATAACCTGACACTAGGCTTCTTGAGAGAAAGTACCGAGGAAAGCACAAGAGAGAGGCCACTAGGGCCATGAATGAGGCACAATGAGGTCACTAAGTGGCTAAGAAGATGAGAAACACTTTTTGAAGGGGGTATGTCGAGCCTCCAAATTAGAAATAAACTAAGGCCTATATAATCATCCTTTGGAACATTAAACCTCTATCTTTGCATTATATGACATATTTTTAACTCTAATAGGTTCATTACGAGGATTATGGATAATTACATATGTGTGCCTAATATTATTTATTTGTGTAGAAGATTGTGAGAATAATGGGCATATTATGAAGATATGAAGGAGGACATAATTTAGGGACTTCCTCCCTACTACAGTAGGAGAAATTTTGGATAATAAACTAACAAGATATTATGAAATTATTGCACAAATTTTGGAGCTCCAATGATTGAGAAAATCTAGGAATGTGTTCCTTGTCATTGAATTCATGTTCCTAGTGTTGGGAATGAGATCCACTATTTGAGGTATTTTTCAGGGGAAGAATTTCTCCTTTCATGGAGAATGCCTCCCAATCATTTTTTATAAGTACCAATTCAATTTTTCCTCTAGGGGTTGGTTTTTCTAGTATTCTTGTGGAGAAAACTTGTATTTTTACTTCACTTTCATTTCTTTTAGGGATGTAATTGTATTGAAAGAAATACTGAAGAATGGTGCCATGTTCAGCTTCTAAATATTGGTATCCTTCATAGGAATCTAAGTTTCGTTGGGCTTGGATATCCTGGGAGCCTTAGAGCCCTCTTGTATAATTTACTTTTCTTATTTTCACTCCTTATTTACATGCATCTCTTGTTCTTGGTTTTTCTATTTCTGCATTTAGTATTGATGATTTCGTGTTGTAGGACTGGGTTAAGTTCTTGAAGTAATTTCTTTTGTAGGATCAAAATCATGATTTCATCATTGGAACAAATTTATAACGTCATGGTAATCATTGATCTACATGGATTAGCTTTCTTATTCCCAAATCTAAGTTTCTCGAAGTCCCCTGTAGAAAATAATAGTAATTTTATGCTATTTTTTAGAACATGTTAATGAGATTCATTTGAGTTTATTCCACTCCCATTAGATCGTAAAACATTCAAGTTAATAAAAAAAATCACCCCATTTAATTTACACTTGATTAGGTTAGGCATTTGATAGATTAACTAGCTCACTAGTTCTTGAATTTCTAGATTTTAGACTAGTATTTTTCTGCTGTTTTTTAACATGTGTTAATAGGGGTATTTTTGAGTGATTCCACTTGGAATGGAGACCTAATACATCCTATTGAATAAAATAAATTTTCTCATTCAATTTGGATTTTATTTACTTGGTAATTCAGTGAATCATATATTCCTATAGAAAATTTGTAACTTCCAGTAGCAGCACCTATAACTTCCTATAGAACTCTTCTAAAATGTGTATACTACACTAGATTTGCTCAGAAATATAAGTTTTGGTCCCTTAGCATTGAATAATAACCCCTAGGGTCTAAATACATGATTAGAGAATACTAAAGACCACTTAGGACTTGCCCTTTTACCCCTACAAAACATCTCAACAATTTGGGTTAATGGACATATTTATGAATTGGATAATACAATAATGATTTTCTTGATTTCCACATCCAGTGAAATTTTTCAATCGATATAAAATATTTGAAATGTAATGATTGATATTTAATTCAGGATATTTTCTTTATGCAACTTGAATAGGTTTTATTTCCTTGTATTTTCTTTTTTGCAATAGGTTAAGGTTTCCATTTAAAGCATTTCCATTTTTGTGATTAGTTTAGGATTTGATTTCATTACATTCAGTCCATTACATCATGACAATGAGGGAGGGATACATTCAATTTTGTACATATAGTGTTGATACCTCTTAAATTTGTATGAACCCTGGGTTGATAATTAAATTTGATAGCCCTTGGAGTTGCAACATTCTTATTGCAATATTGAGGCTCATCAACATAATGACTCAATTCGAGATACATGCCCCACAAATTTCATTTTATACACCTAAGTGGAATATTTGTTACTAACAGTTGGATGGAACAAAGTTTCATTTATGATATCAATTGAAAGACTTGATTGGGAGGGTATTTGTTTCATTTTTTAATGAGCTTGATGTAGGAAAATAACCATGCTCAAGGGACCTTATTCCATTTTTTAATGAGATTGACACAAGGCAAGGATATATGCTCTAAAATCAAAACATGGCCTTTAAGAGATAATGGCTTCCAAGAGGTTCTCATCATATGGAAGAATATTCTCTAGAAGGGATACATATCAAAGGATCAAATGGAAAGATCAGGATCCATTGCCTGTAGTAAATGATCCAAGTGGATGTTGGTGGCCACCCACCTAGCCCATTTGGACTCCCACAACTCTCTCTTTCAATTTTTTCAGTTTCCTAGATTGTAGCATAGTTTACTATTTTTAGCAGTTTTTCGGGTCCTGAACTTTCGGAGCCGTTTTGAGGCCCTAAACGATGTTTTTTGGGAAATCTGGGGGCAAAATGGGTCCATGGAGCAACATTACCCTTGCCAAAGTGGTATTGCTCTGATAGATCTTTCTAATGAGCTATTGTACATGTCAAACAAAGATCATATGCCAAAGTTACGACCCCAGGAAATTGATGTACCAATTTACCCAAACAGGCCCACAATTTGGCGTTTCATCTTCTAGGGTTAGGTTTTGGGATGTGACGGTTTTCCATTCTTTCTCAACATTAAATAGGCCTTCAAGCCTCATTGTAACACAGTTTAGAGGCATGTAGCCACTGCATCTCTTCTTAGAGATAAGCTACCATCACCCTAGCTGGTTTATTTCCATTACTGTTTGTAATCATATTTCAATATTTTACATTAATGAAATGAAGTATTATTTCCACTGCATATCTGTGTTTATGGTTATCTCTGTAATTTTTTGTATTCATATTTAAGTCTGGATCAGTGGTATCAGAGCAGTCTCTTTTTTCTTCGTTTTTCTTTGCATGTCCCCAACAAGCTCGGGATATAAGGAGTTAGGGCTTGAACTGGTCGAACCTTTGCAAGTCCAGCCTCGCAAATCCTGATGGCCTCCCATGGCAGAGAAAAGAAAGGCAAGGGGGCAAGAGATCATATCAAAATCTTGCTCGAAGAAGCCCTCGAGTGACAATGGAACGCGATGATGGACATCTTTGCCCAGATCCTTCAACGGCTACCCAGAAGCGACGCATCAGCTTCCAGCAGCTACTTTGGAAACGCCATGCCATTTAGGGTGCAGGTTAATTTGGAAATCCCCATATTTGAGGGTTAGATAGATGTAGATGCTGTAGATAAATGGTTAAATCTGGTAGAAGGGTATTTTTCTATTCATGAATTTTCGAGTCGGGAAAAGATTGTTTTTGCCCTTCTCAAAGCATCCCCCCATGTCAAGGACTGGTGGGAAACCTAATGCGAGCAGAAGAATGAAATCACAGGCTCACTATTTTTAGTTGAACCCACTTGGGATTCATTCTGAGATGCCATCAAGGAGCAGTACTACCCTGTCAAAAGCTATGAGGACAAATACATAAAGTGGACCATGCTGTGGCAGGGATGGGACCAAGATGTGCCTGAGTTCACAAACATTTTTCACACCCTTCAGACACAGTTGGGTATCAAAGATTATAATCTGCATCTGGTACTTAAATACCATGGCTGCCTACACGGAGTTCTTGAACATCTCCTCTCTCGGTACGACGTACTGATCCACTATCAAAATCGAGCAAAATTTCAAACATATGAAGCGAGACTTTGGATCTACAAATCAGAAGCCCAAAGGACAAATCCAAGGTGGGGTGACCCAAGACAACCCGTCGAAGCTACAAGAAAAGAACAACACCATGAAGCCAAAGAAGGACACAGGAAAGTGGTGTGAGTTCCACAAGAGTCCCACTCATAACACAAGTGAGTGTCGGACCAAGCAGTCGCTGGTGGTCCAGTTGAAGGCTTCTGAATCAGATGCATGTTCTAACCCTGAGCCAAAACCTGACAAGGGGAATGGCAAAGGGAAGCACATCATTGATGCGGATCCCAATGCCACTGTTGCCACTGCTAAGATCCAGAAGAATGAACCCAAAGATCCAGAGGAGGGGGAATGTCTTTTCCACTCATAGATGTGGGTGAAGGGTTCACCACTACAATTCATTGTTGACAGTGGCAACCAAAAGAACCTTGGTTCAGCAAAGGACATGAAGTGGTTGGGCCTACCGACTACACCACACCCATGGACGTACAGTATCGGGTGGCTTCACGAAGGATGAGATCTCAAAGTTTTCCAATAGTGCTGCCTTCCCTACAACATCAAGCCCTCCACAGATGAGGTATTGTGTGATGTGACACCTCTAGATGTTTGTGATGTACTATTAGGCCAGCCATACTTGTGTAGGCGACATGCTGTGTATGAGTCAAGGCCTCGCATTGTCATTATCTCTTTGGATAATTCATTATACAGGATACTAGAGGTAGCCCCACCTACTGCCACCTCCTTGATCACAGCCAAGAAAGGCAACAAGCTCATCTCCTAGTCTAGGAAATTCATTTTCTGTTTGGTTCGCTCCAAAAGTAAGGGGAAGATCATTTCTACATCCACGACCCCCGCAAAGGGTACCTCCATGCAACAGTAGCAGCAGAGGGATACAGTCATGGTAGAACACAGGACAACTTCTCCTCACCCACAGGGGTACCACACAAGTTTTAGGTGGGCAACAAATTTTGGGTACATCTGCAGAGAGAACGCCTTACCAAAACCCATCAGAAACTCAAACGACTCCAACATGGTCCTTACACGAGTACCAAGGCTATGGGCAACAATGCTTTGAAGCACAACATTCCTCCATTCCTTGGCTTGCACCGAGTGTTCAATGTGGATCGTCGTCGACCATGCTTCCCACCATTTCTGGACACATCAGAGATTGCAGAACAACTCACCAGAGACCTAGCTCAGCAAAAGCTTCCTCATCTCAGGGAGGAACTCAATGAAATGGGGACCACTGATTCCTAAGGGGGGAATAATGATCTAGGTGGATGTTGGTGGCCATCCACCTAGCCCATTTGGACTCCCACAACTATTTCTTTCATTTTTTTCAATTTCCTAAATTGTAGCACTGTTTACTATTTTTAGCAGTTTTTTAGGTCCTGAACTTCCGGAGCCATTTTGAGGCCCTAAACGACGTTTTTTGGGAAATCTAGGGGAAAAATGAGTCACTAGACTAATGTTGCCTTTCCCAAAGTGGTAGTGCTTGGATAGATCTTTCTAACGAGCTATTGTACATGTCAAACAGAGATCGTATGCCAAAGTTACGACCCCAGGAAATTGATGTACCAATTTACCCAAACGAGGCACACAATTTGGTGTTTCATCTTCTAGGGTTAGGTTTTTGGATGTGAAGGATTTTCCATTGTTTCTCCACAATAAATAGGCATTTGAGCCTCATTGTAACACAATTCAGAGGCATTTAGCCACCACATCTCTTCTTAGAGATACACTACCATCGCCCTAGCTGGTTTATTTCCATTACTGTTTGTAAGCATATTTCAATATTTTACATTAATGAAATGAAGTATTATTTCCACCACATATCTGTGTTTATGGTTATCACTGTAATTTGTCGCGTTCCTGTTTAATTCTGGATCAGTAAATGATTCACCATATAACCTACTTGATCTAGGTCGAAAGAATTTGAGTAGATATTGAAAGGCTCATCTTCATTTGTAGGTATCAGAATGGGATAGGTTTCCGTGTAATTGACTTGTGGTGAGGACGATGTCACTTGCACATTTGGAACACTTTGGGAATTAGTATAATTGGTAGTCAAATTAGGACCAACAAATGAAATTTGATTAATAGTCACAATCCTCCAATCATGCGAGAAGCACATCACTCAAAAGAGTGTGGAAATAGAAGTGTTCATAGTATAAACATAGTGTCGCCCTAGGAGAAAATTGAAGTCAAAAGGGCCCATGACAACCATAACATCAAAACATATAGTTTTTCCTCCAAAGGTAACAGGAAATTTAGGAAGGATCCCTAAGGGCTGACTCATTCTTCTATTAAAATCTAACATATTTGGACTGGTGGACAAACGTTGTGGGGAACCCAAAGCTTGCAGAGTAGTGGACGATAAAATACTAATAGAATCTCCCTCATCTATACCAGAGTGATGGATATTCTTATCATAAGTCTTTACCATGATCTTAACAGGCATGTGATAAGGGAGACAATGATCTTTCAATCGACTCAAGTCAAAGGAAATGACCTGTTTCCTTAGAGGGGGTTTCATGTGAATGAGAGAAATTCCCCCTTGCTCGGTACAATTAGAAGTAACAAGAAGAATCTAAGTAGTAGTATTCTCACTCTCTATGGGAAAATTATGATCGACTGAAGGTGGAATTAGGCTAATAGTTTTCTCCACAAATGGTTGGTCAAGAACGAACTCATGGGATTCACGTGAGAGAGTGGGATTGATTGGATTCAAATTTTGATCAATCACTTTATCAACTAGTGGAGGATTGGGAGAAAGCTTTTGATAACCACCTGGAAGACAAGGTTGAGAAGTTTTAAGTTTTCCCAACACTTTTGAGGATTCATCCATATAGGGAAAAAATTCAATAGGATTAAACCCTTCAAATAACTTACATGTAAATTTGACTTTACCCTTTTTCCCATGGACCTTACTATCACTAGTTGAAGGTTTGCCATCAACATGATCTCCAAAGGTTGATGATAAAGGCTGATGTGAGCATGTGGATCACACTTCTAACACCCTGGGAATACAAGGACAATATCATAGAAGGTGATCGCCTTTACAAATATTGCAAGGGAATTTAACTTTGTGGGGCTGATCATAAGGTTTCTCAATATTAGTTGCATCAGTAACAATGGTTTCTTGGTTTCCACCTTGCTTATTTTTCTTCTTCTTCTCCATCCTCTTCTATTTCTTCTTAACATTCTAGTTACTAGAATCAATAATTTCACGAGGTGAGGAAGGAGAGAGGGATGAAGAAATAATAGGTGAAGAAGGAACACAGTCAACTTTAGGATAAACTTGAAGTTGATGTTATTCAGGTGGAGGAGTACTTGGTTGAGGAGAAACTTGGACATTCAGAACCATAGTCATCGAAAATAACAAAATTGGAAAACCAATGCTAAATCTGGGAAGGGAAAACGTTGCCAGATAAGGAGCACCAATATTTTAAAAAGGAGGAAAATAACTAGGACTCTTGTCGATGGGTTTCCTTGATTGGTAGACTCAGGAATGTTGCCAATAGCCTCAACCTAATATCCTCTAAGGAGCTGTTCCATAGTAAGGATGTTGTCCTGCAGTCGATTAATTTATTTTAGAAATTGACAACATAAAATAAAACAAAGGGGTAAAATAGGAAAAAAATTTACCGAGCAACCATGAACTGCAATATACACCTTGGAGAACCAAAGACCTAATGTAGGTGTAGGCAATCTCCCCAAATACTTTGTTTGGTGTATCATTGTATACAAGGCAACCAACTCAGTTACCTATGGAGAGGATAAAAACCTATGGTGGACTTCCAAAATATACTTGATGGTACGTGGAAGTGCATTCCATTGTAGTGTTGTCTGCTGTGTAACCATACAATGAGAGTGTTCCCATATAATTTTCATACATGGAGCACCATCTGATATACCTGAAGGTATGTGGATAATGATTCGATACACTTACGTATGTGGAACAGGATATCACCTCTGGGATACAATGTTGACAAACAATGCCAACTCCTATGTTTAACGATGTTGGGACCCGTCTGTAGGCTAGACCTCTATGCATGTCATTAAGTTTCAAATGCTCCTTATGTTAACTAAGTGAATTTTAGATTTGATCTTGAATTATGTTTTGATTTCAAGGCTCAAAACTCAACATCACCTGAACACACCTATGATGCAACTAATATGACGAAAACAAATATTTTCATTATTCCTTTTAACAATAAAAGGGATAACTAGGTAGGGTAAGAATAAATCAAAGAACAATGCAACAAGCAAGTGATGCAAATCAATATCTATAACTTCACTTTTCCAATCAAAATAAAATCCTTATATGCAATGCATTATGCATAATATTTTTCTTTTGGATTCCACTTAATTTTCAGATGAAAACTAAGATATTTGCCTAATCATTGATAAAATAAACTATTCATAATGATGATTGAATCATGAATTCTTTCAAGCACTCAATGATCAAACAATTCAGTTTTCTAATGACATAATGATAAGAACAAAGGAAAATTTAAAGAAAAACTTACCAAAGGTAGCAAAACCAAAAGAAAACAATATGAAGGCTTATTAGAGACTAATACACACTCAGGGACACGAGGACCAACTGGAATAAAGTTGGTCAGAGAGAAAATCACAAAAGGAAATTTATTGCATCAAACAGGGATCATAGCAGGTACTAAAAGGGATAGGGTGCACTACAATGCAAGTGCAAAGAAGGGTAACATGCACTGTAATGCATTGTCTCCAAACCAAGGGGATGCAGTGATCAAGGAATGTTAAGTTGTGACACAAAAAATTCATTCGAAACTGAATGAAAGGTTTTCCTAGGTCTATTTAGGACTGAGTGAGACTATGAAGGTAAAAAAGAAGCGGAAAAATAGACACTAAGGGTAAGAAAATACCACTAAAGGATTGAATCATTCCTGAGTATGGTTGCGAATTTGTTATGCGGAATTTATGACTAGACAAAAGTATCTTCCTTAGGCCTGGCGGACTGACCTAGAAAAACATAAAGGTAAATAAGATGATGTTTTCCTTAAACTAAATAGATAACAGGATGAAGCGTACCTAGAATCTTTCGTATGCATACTTCTTTCCTTGGTTTGTATGCTTCAATCCTATCTCTAATCTCTATAATTAAAACCTACACAATAAGAAAACACGAGCAAGCGATCTACGTGATCTATGTAGCATCATATAATCACTTTATTCAATAGATCAACATGGTATTCAAATACATGAAATCATAACATCATATATAGGAAAAAAAAGAACCCTTTGCATTAATAGAAATGGAATGAGTTACAACCAAAAATAAGTGTTGATCTTGAAGAAGAGCTCCTCCAAGTTGACTTATCCTTTCATTGCCACAAAGTGCAGATCTAGACACCCTAATGCATGGAACAATGTCTCTCACAATAACTACATAAGGGTTGAATCAATCTCCAAAATCCAAGAACAACTAACCAAGTGCTTATGGAGTGAGGTAAATATATAGGAAAGGGAGGTAGTTTAGAAATTATTATCCATTTACCAATCTAGGATTAAGATCAAAAAGTTATGGGAGCATGAGCTCAAGGGATAAGATGGTGATTTCGCCACGATGGAATCAGATATGATTCAAAGGTTTATCCAAGGTAGATGGTTGAAACAACCTTAGGAAGCTTCTGGAAGAGGAATCTTCATAATTATTTTTATTTTTTCTCAAATTTCTATAATCAATGCACCCCCACAGCTATTTAGGGTGAACTACATAGCACCCTAAGAGAAGGAGAGACTGCACTACAATGTAGTTGCTTAGTTATGCAGGGTGCACTGGCCCTTAAAATCACTAAAATGAAGGAGTTAAGGGAATACACTCATGGATTAGGGAGATTCATGCTTAAGATTTGTACAAGGATGATGAAAACATGTTGAAGGATGTGAATTGATATCATTTGAAGACCTATTTACTAGATGCGAAAAAATGGCCTATAACAGGGAGCATGCTCAATTTTAGAGATTGTGTGGAATTGGCTAGAGACATGTTGGAAATTGAGTCCCTTATTCCACATGCTTATCTTGCAGGATAGTATTTATCTCATCTTTGGATGTATCAACATGGTATTGATTATTAATGGGGGAGTACTTCTCTTATCCAACACATTATTGGAATTGTTCTTCAATGTTCATATGGATATTTTCCATTGATGTCAAAGGGGGCGAGATCTTGGGTTGATGGAGATCAACTTTAGAGTTCCAGCTTCAATGTTGGACAATATTGGAGATCACCCTTAGATGTTCGATATCAAGTTGAGGTTGTAATCACTGCCAAGGGGGGAGTTTGTTGGTATTGTAGTGCTTGCATTGATGTGAACAAGGTCTTGGCAATGTACATCATATTCTTTAGGTCAACTTGATGGTGGTAGTCCTTTTTGTGTTTGTGATGAGTGTTGTTAGCATGACGTAAAGGTATATTGTTTATTGGTTATTGCACTGATGCGATCTACTTGCTTGCTACTAGATCTACTTGCTTGCTACTAGCTGACGTCAATGCCAACATGGTTATGGCCTAGTGCAAGAATTAGTGTAGGATTGGAGGCTCAATAGAGGGGTTGCAAGGAATGTTATGATGCCTTGTTATGAGTTCATGTTTCTACAAGTGTTGATGATGGCTCTACAAGCATTGGAGGTAGTTGGATGACTTGATGTTGCTACTACAAATGCTGGATATGTTGATACATGTGTTGGAGATGCTTCTAAATGTGTTGGAAGCATTGGAGATGCTTCTACATGTCTTAGAGATGCTTCTACAAGTGTTTGAGGTTGTTGGATGGCTTGATGATGATAATATAGGTGTTATAGATGCTATTGTAGGTGATGGGGGTGTTTGGGGAGGTTGTTGTTGTTCCTATAGAAGTTAGAGGTGTTTTTGGGTTGACAAGTTTGGAAGAATAAAGTTTGCATGTCAATGATTTGTTTCAGAGATTTTTGGCCTATGTCATCAATTGTAGATCATGTCATAGAGGTTTGAAGGTGTGTTTAGGACTTGATGAAGGTGTCAAAGAAGTTTAGAGAGTTTCGAGCTAAGTTTTTTATGATTTTCCTTATACTCTACCTCAACCATAGGGATGTAGGCTCATCCATGTAGTTTGAAGGCTTTAATAAAAATTTGGTAGGCTTGTGAGTGTTGTTATGACTGAAACCAACCAGTTTTTTGGGTATGGTTGAGGCCTAAATAAAGTTTTGATCTATATTCCTCGTGTATCGCAGGTAAATTAAGTATATTTGGGATGTTTTAGTTCAATATTTTTATAGTAAAGGTTAGAAAAAGGTTATTGAGCTTCTAAAATATGGTTAAAATGAAGAATATCCTTCATGAAGTGGAGTTAGTGGTGTGATCTAATTAAGTAGTTGAATCTAGACAAAATCAAGCATATGAACGAAGTTTTTGGACGTCAATAGTTCTTGGTAATTATTAATTTTAGAAATTCATTTCATCTATATATTGGAGAAATCTCAATGATAGTTTGTTTGGATGATTTGTGTGTTGAGTGAGAGGGAAACTGCAGGAGTGTATGCATGTTGTGTGACATGTGTATTACAGATTTTTTGAAGCACGTGTATGCAAGAAGTTTGGAAGTGTAGCAATAGATAGTAGGAGGATGTTTCAACGAACATTTCTTGTAGTGAGTGAGGCTATGAAGTATATTTCTTTTGTAGGTATTTTTGGTGATTGTTAGCAGTGGGTGATTATTCTAGTTTATTGTTAACATAAAAAAGTATTTGTGAGAAGTTTTATTTATACCAAAGAGGGTTTTTTCTAATGCATTTATCATATCATTTTATGCAGTGTTTGTTTAGATTCATTTTATTTTTGATTTATGATTTTGTGACTTGAAGATATTGTTGTTGTGGTGTTCATGTTGAGCAGTAATTGGTTCTATTCTAAAAGTGTATGAAATGAGAACCACATAGAGGATAGGAGTTGAAGGACTCCGATGAAATCAATATATGGAGTTTTATTTCTCGAGCTAATGGTAGTTGGATAGTTCAAAATCAATTGGGTGAACCTTATTGTTTATGGTGGCTTCGAGAAGTTAGGAGTCTGTAGAGTCGTATGATAGTTTAGGAGTAACTGGGCAAGGATCATTGGTTGTGGTGGCTTTTACCAGATTGTTGTTTGTAGATTCATGTGAGAAATATATCTCCATTTGATAGTAGCCAACTAAATATCCATGCAAAGTATTTCCTTAACATAGCAAAATATTTTGAGTAGCGCAAAATCAACAAGGCTGTTTTTTTTCTTGGAGGAATGTTTTCCACCAGAAATACTTGTGTCCCTTGTGTTGAATGTGTTCATTCTTTCTGGTTTATGTTTGATGTTTTAATCTCTCTTGATGTATTTAAGTTATGTATGGTTTAATGAATAATTACTTTGACAAAACTTTATAAATGTCATCACTACTAATTCACCCCCCACCCCGTAGTGATCTGATTTCCAACAAAGAACATGTACAAATCAATCATTATTTTCATACTAACATTGTGCATGATTTTTCATACATATCACCATCAGTTTCATTAAGAGAAATGTTCTGTGGCATCATGTATCCAAGGCCTAGTGGCAAAAATACTATGAAAAATCATGTTTATATGGGACATGCTCTAGGTATGTTTTTTTTTGTATGATTTATTAAATAGATTCATAAAAACAAGGGGCACAAATATGGGAGGATGTAATAGATATATAAAGATTATAACATGTTACTTATGAACTATATTGTAAGAAAGAAAGTGAAAATATTACATTGTTGAAGCCATAGGTAAATTAACAAAGCAATTTTTTTTATTAGACCTTGAAATTCAATATAGAATTTTTCTTTTGACCTTATTTTTGTGTCACCAAATACAATTATGTAATTATATGAAGGAATTTTTTATAAAAACTAAATCATATGTTCAATATGTCAATGTATTGTGATGTAACTATTGTTAGGACGTCATATTGTCTCTTTCTGACTGTACATTTTCTTATAATAACACCCTTTTCAACCCATATTTGAAAGTCCTTGTTAGTGTTTTGACTCAATTATTCCAAAGGTATGAAGTGACTCTTATCATTACTATATGTTTAATTATTTAACATATAATCATGCTATCTTCATAATTAATCTTTGAAGTTGATTAGTTGCTGAACAATTAAAGAATGATGTGCAGCTCGCATTGCTGAAACTGCCTAAAATTTGCAGGACTATCTTTTGCAGTTGCTAAAACAGCAGGAACAACACACAAATCTCGAAGTTTAAATAGTTGAGATTTGCGTACTAAATTTGATAGAAACAGAGGAACCTGATCGATCACCGACGAAGCTGTTACATTGGATGTATCGTTTATAATCTAAATTACTGTAACAACATTATGTTGATGGGAAACTGATCACCCTATTTTTGTATAATGGGTTGAACTAGAATTTATAATGTAAATATTTTGTAATAGATGTCTACTATCTATAAAGAGGAGACATCTACATTAGAAAGGGATGAACATACTATAACAAGAGATTTTAGCTCAAGGAACGAGACTGAATCTTTTCTGTAATATGGTATATTGATGAATGAATAAAGTTTTGTTCTGAACATCTCATTTTAGTTTTTGTTTCCTAGGGAATCTTGTGAGAAGGACAGGGCCCACCTTCATCACAAGATTCACCCATTATCTTTTTGCAGTGTGTTAAGTGTGATTTATGTTAATACCTTGTTAACAAGTACTAGTTATGGATGTTGTTTTACCTTTGCTGAAACTCTATTTCTTTCTTAATTGATTGACGTTATTTCATGACTGTCTCACTAGTGATTAGGTTTACAGAGTGAATTGGCGAACTAGATAAACAGAGGCAGGTGCTGAAAGTTTCCGCTCTGGGGATAGGGTCCTAATCCTCTGTTACAGCATAGCCATTGTTTTCCTTTGCAGATTTATTCCTTCTGTCCAATTATTCATCTTTTGTTAGATATCTGCAATAGAGTATACTTGCTATAACATAGAGTGGAGCTTTAAACGAGGTGTGATTTGTTTGTACTACAACTTTTAGTGCTTTTAAGATTGACTACATATAGTACGTAGTTGCCATTGAAATAATCAGACTTCCCTGGGTTGACAATTTATGTGGCACTCGACTATTTAATTAATAAGCAATTAAAGTGACCAACATTTTGGTGTCAATGCTGGGGAAGGTGACCGTAGATTTTAAGAGAATTAATGGTTTTCTTTTAGATATATAGGATGCGTGAGAGGATGCAGGAAAACTAATCCTACAGGCGGCAAGGGCGAAGGCATAGGAGGAAGGAAAAATTTCATTAACGACATTATTTTAAAAGCTGAAACATCTCAGAGGATAAGCTCTTGGAGGCCACAGACTCAACACTCTCTCTAGACGGACTACGAAATGGAGGAAGTTGTGGGACCTGAAAGGGCCGAAGAGATAGTAGAACAAACTGAGGAGTTAGTGGAAGATATTGAAGAACCAATAGAAGATATTGAAGTTGAGGAACCAGTTCAAAACATTGAGAGCCCAACAGAAAGCGCTTAAGACTGGGAAAGTGAAACAGGGGAACAACCAATGGATGAAAACAATGAAGGACTCTTTCGTGGGGGACGAAGAGAAGGAAGAGGAGAGAATTCCCTTTCCACCTTGGAATTCCCTATTGAGGATCTTCCTAGAGGGGAAACTCCTATGAAGAACATCCCACTCTCAGCCCTACCTAATTTTCGTAGTTTATCATCTGAAGACCCTGATGAATTTCTGTTTGAGTTTGATATATTGTGTAGAAGTTATGACTATGTTACTAATCCTTAAAAGTTAAAGTTATTTCTAGAAACATTAAAAGGAAATGCACTGAGGTGGTTCATGAGCCTGGGAGGACATGTGATCACAACATGGGAGCAGATGAAGGAGAAGTTTCTGGCCAAATACCAAGACTATTGCCAGACAAGAGAGAGGAAGGAGGAATTATTTAAGATGGTTTAGAAGGAGGACGAAAATCTGGAGGATTTCGTGGAGAGGTTACAAAACAATTTGCAGGGATCCGATCACCCTAATATGAGTAGGGATATTCTTAAGTCAATACTGTTGAAAGGGGTATGGGATGACTATTTAGACATGTTGAATATGCTTGGTAAAGGGGATATATCAAAGGAATCCTATGATGAGATAGTAAACCTCTGTAAGATATGTTCAAGAGGAGTAGTAAATAGACCAAAAAGCAGGGATAGTACATACTCAAGAGTCCAAAAATCAGCTAGTGGAGGAGGAACAAGGGCTAAAATAGGTAATTTACTTGAAGAATTTAAAATTGAAATGTTAAGCTCTTTTGCTTCACAAATTGATACCTTGCAGGTTAAAAAGAAGCAGGCAGAGGAAGAAGCTACTTTGGCCATTTTCTGCTCTAAATGCAGAGAAAGACACCCACTAAGGGAATGCCCACTAGACAAGGTACCAATTTGCACTATTTGCGAGAAGGACCATGAGACTCAACAATGCCCTTCTTTACCAAGAATAAAAGCAGCACTGCAACCAACTGAAGAAGAAGCTAAAGCAGTTTACTTGCTGACACAGGGGAGGCAATGGCAACCATGAGGACAATGTATGAATTCTAATATGCCATTTAATCGTTGGATTAATTATCATTATTTTCAAGCAAATTACCCGCCCTTAAATCAAATGCAATACCCACCCTTCAACCAAATGAACTTCCCACCCATGCAGCAACCAAACCCTCCCTTTATGGATCCTATAATGTGGAATCCCTAGTCTCTACAATAATCTTATTTTAATGAGTGGAACCCAAGCTAGACAGCTCAGCAAATCCCATTTCCAAACCAATTCCCTCAGTATCAGCAATCTCTCTCTCTGCCATCAAGCGCTCCACCTAATAACCAGACAATGATACCCCAGCTGCCTATACAACTGAACCCCAACCCTAATAATAATAAAGTTGTGCAGTTCATTGATATTCAGATCCAACCTATTTTCCCTATGCAATGTCATGACATTCATTTGTGGTCTGGGAGAGTATTCGAACCTATTATTGATGATATTACTTCTTTTGAATCTGATAAAGAGGAGACAGAAAAAGATAAGTCATCCAATAAGAATGTTGAAACAGTTGAGTCACCCTGTAATAAAATTGTTGAAACAACAGAGCCGCCATTCCCTGAACGTTTGGCTCTGACTAAGACACCTGAGCCACCTGCTTTTAACCTTCTAGGGGAATTGCAGAATCTGTATGTTAAAATTCCACTATTGCAAGCACTTAGAGATGTACCAATTTATGTTAGAACTGTTAGAGACATTTTCATTAAGAAACTTGGAAGAAAAGCTAAAGATCCCCTTACAGTTCATGTGATGGGTGATCTAGCTGCTTTAATGATATGAAAAACCCCTCCTCTGAAATATGGTGACCCTGGTCATCCTACAGTTACAGTACAGGTTGGAAAAACTTTTGTTTCTAGAGTTTTGGTAGATTTAGGTGCTTCTATAAACATTATGACCCTTGAAACTGCACAATTATTAAAGTTGAAGAATGTAATTAGAGAGACCCCAACCATTCTAGAACTAGTTGACCGTTCCACAATCAAACCAGAAGAGGTTATTGAAGACTTGATAATTTCAGTCGAATCTTGGAACTACCCAACTGATTTTGTTGTATTACAGACTAAAACAAAGTTGGGGGGACATCCATTGATTTTGGGGAGACCCTGGCTGGCTATAGCAGATGCCTTCATCAGATGTAGATCAGGTTCAATGACAATTTCTAATGGATGTGAAACTAAGCAGCTCACTCTTTACCCTCATGCTACACCTATGATTAACAATGATAAATCTGTATGGTTAGACTATGAGGATGAACTAATTAGTAATTTTGTTTCCAAACCTTATTCGGTTAATTCTGAAACACATGATGAATTGACTACGGTTTTGGAACTTGAATCACAGCAAAACCTTAAATCTGAAAATTTATCTCAAACATCAACTGATATCTCCTCCAAGAGCATAACAGTAGAAATTGAGCCTGGCAAAACATTGAATATAAACCCTAACTTAACAGATGTTGAACACAACAGTTAATGAAGTTACTTCGTGAAAATAAGGAAGCATTTGCATGGGACTACACAGATATGAAGGGAATCTCTCCTAAATTATGTACTCATCGTATTTATATCAAAGAGGGGTCTCGCCCAGTCTGTCAACCCCAGCGACGAATGAATCCCAATTTAAGAGAAATTTTTAAAAAAGAACTTCAAAAATTGCTTAATGCAGGGTTTATATACCCTATATCTGATAGTGAATGGGTTTCTCCATTAGTGATAGTACCTAAGAAAAATGGGAAATGGAGAGTGTGTGTGGATTATAGAGCTCTAAATAAAGCCACTCAAAAAGATCATTTCCCCTTACCATTTATTGATTAGGTGCTAGACAGTTTGTCAGGAAAGAGATTCTTTTCCTTTTTAGATGGTTTTAGTGGATATAACCAGATCAAAATTGCACCCCAAGACTAAGACAAGACCACTTTTACGAGTCCATGGGGAACTTTTTCCTATAGAGTTCTTCCGTTTGGGCTATGTAATGCTCCAACAACATTTCAAAGAGCAGTGATAGGAATTTTCTCTGATATGCTTAATGACTCTTTGGAGATATTTATGGATGTCTTTACTCCTTATGGTGTGACTTTTGAAGATGCATTACAAAACCTTGAGAAAGTACTTAAATGATGTATAGAAGCCCATCTTGGCTTAAGTACTAAAAACTGTCATATGACGATGAATCAAGGAATTGTATTGGGACACTTCATCTCATTCCTAGGAATTCAAGTTGATCCAGCTAAAGTGCAGGTAATTCAGACTCTTCCGATCCCCAAAACAAAAACTGATGTAAGAAGTTTTTTAGGACATGCTAGATATTAGAGAAGATTTATCAAGAATTTTTCTAAAATAGCTTCTCCTTTGTTTGTGTTACTTAGGAAAAATGTTGAATTCAAGTGGACTGATGATTGTCGAAAAGCATTTAATGAACTTAAGCATCAGTTTTCTACAACTCCTATTTTAAGAGGACCTGATTGGGTACTTCCCTTTCATATATCCTCTGATGCTTTAGATACTGCAATTGGAGTTGTCTTGGGTCAACAAGAAAATAATCTTCCTTATGCTATCTATTTCATTAGTAAAAATATGAGCACTGTTGAACTTAATTACACATTTACCGAAAAGGAATTTTTAGCAGTCATTTATGCTATGAACAAGTTTGGACATTATATTACTAGTTACCCTACTTTTGTTCATACTGATCACTCGACCATTAAGTGTTTAATGAATAAATCGATCACAAATGCTCGAGTTACCACATGGTTATTATTACTACAAGAATTTGATATTACAATTGTAGATCGACCAGGTAAAGAAAATGTAGTTGCTGATTTCCTTTCTCAGATAAAAACTGATGAGAATACTCTAGTAGATGATTCATTTCCTAATGAATATTTATTTACAGTATCTTCTCACTCACCTTGGTATGCAAACATTGCCAATTATTTAGTTGCAGGGAAGCTACCATCACACCTGTCGCACAGAGAGAAAAGAAAGATCATTCAACAAAGTGCTCGGTACAACTGGATAAGTGGGTGTCTTTTTCACATAGGACTTGATCAGGAAATTCAGAGATGCACTAGAGAAGATGAGGTTTATGATATATTGAACGCTTTCCATGATGGCCCTTGTGGAGGGAATTGTTCTGATAAAAGAACAGCACATAAGGTTCTTAGAATGGGTTATTATTGGCCCTCACTTTTCAAGGATGCAAAGAAGTATGTTAGGGCCTCTGATAGCTATAAGAGAATGGGTCAGCCTAATCACAGAGATGAAATTCCACTGAACCCCCAGGTAATACTTGAACCCTTTGAAAGATGGGCTCTAGATTTCATAGGGCCCATCAACCCTCTATGCAATCAAAGAGTTTATATACTAGTTTGCACAGATTATATGACTAAATGGGTGGAAGCTAAGGCACTCATTAGAGCTAATGAAGAATCTCTTTTAGGCTTTCTATTTGAATAAATCTTTGTTAGCTTTGGATTGCCTAGAGAACTAGTCACAGATGGAGAACCTCCTTTCAACTCTCATGGCTTCAAGGATACACTTCAAAAATATCATATTAATCATAAAATGGCTACACCTCTTCACCCCTAAGCCAATGGGCAGGTGGAAAGTATGAATAAAGTCATAGAAGCCATTTTAGCAAAAAACGGTAAAGGAGAATAGAAGGGACTGGTTTCGAAGGTTGCCTGAAGCATTATGGGCTTACAAAACTACATGGAGGAACGCTACAAGTTTTTCACCTTATGAATTAGTTTATGGTAAAAGTGTTGTTTTTCCTATGGAATTTGAAATTAAAACCTTAGGAACTGCTTTAGTTGTTAACCTCAACTTTACTGATACATAGACAACTAGGTTGCAGCAGCTTCAGGAATTCGATGAAAAGAGGTTGGATGCCATCCATCAAACAACTATGATACAACAACAAAGAACCAGGTGGCATGATAAAACCATTAAGCATAAGCAGTTCCAAAAAGGTAATTGGGCTCTATTGTATGACTCCCGTTTTAAATTTTTTTAAGGAAAATTAAGAACAAGGTGGCTAGGACCTTATGAAGTAGATATTGTTTTTCCAAATGGAACAGTCAGGCTCCTAACAATTGATGATTCTAGAACACCATTGTTAGTGAATGGGTATCGGCTCCGTTTGTATCAACAACCTATTTCTAAAGAGGATTTGAAGGCCACTTGCATGACAGATACACATTATGTCTTTCTGGGGGAGTCTGATACCCCTCATTGCACTTAGTTTTTCTATTTATATATTTTTTAGATTAGATTTCTTAACTAATAATCCCTGTCAAGGGTTGCCATGTTACAATTAACTATTTTGCAGATCCTAGATTCAGAGGCTAGCTGAGAAGAACAATTTCAATGCAATAAGGATCAGGCTTTGGCTTGGCAAGCATTTCCATTTCACTTCAAATCATAATCCATTCCCTCTCACTACCCTTCAGAAACATCTTCCCATTTTCTTCATTGCTAAAACACCATTTTTCTTCGTTGCTGAAACCCCATTTTTCCCGTTGCTGAAACACCATTATTCTCGTTGCTGAAACACCATTTTTTCCCCATTTTCTCCATTCATGAAACAGCAATCTTTTCCATCCTTCCCTAAGAAGCATCAATTTTCCCATTTTTCCCGATATTGAAGCATTACGTTCTCTCAAAAACGATTGATACATATCACTTTTCATTGAGGGAATCACCCATTCATCCTGATAATTGTGTTCCTTCACTATCACCTCCTGTGAATATAGAAAACCTTTCATATAAATACACTTATACTTTATAAACCCTTTTTCATGACCATCGGTGATCTACTAATGACGAGATTATATTTTCCGCACAACAATCAAAGGTAAAACGTGAAGGTATGCGTGTTTATGTGTAAATATTAAACTGTAGTTAATGAGAAGATTGCGATATGATTGCTGAAATTGCCGTACATTCAAACTTATAATTTTAGCCACAGTTGGGGGGGAATACCAAAATATTGCAATCATTCCATGATATGCCAATCACTGTCGTTTTTTTTTCATGGCCATGTCTCGTCACCCCGTCTCTGTCTTATTGTGTGATAACCTCATTTGCAACATCTTACTCTATTCCGACTGCGGTAACTCAGCTCTATAATCTGCATTCTACTGAACCAGTAACTATGGGAGGAAACATTGTTCGACATGAACCTGGCTCAATGGCTCTATTGGAACTTTACTAGGAAGCATATCAAAATTTTCTACAAGCAGGATGGGTGGACTATTTCCGAAGGCTCCCGGATTTTGATTCTCAGCAAGTTCTGGAATTTGCATGCAATTTGAAGGAAGGATACTCTACTATTAAGGGAGTGTGAATTCTAGTAACAGAGGAGGATATAGCGTAGGTTTTAGGGTTACCAACTGATGGCATTCGTTGGTTCAGTCGGAAACACCTCATTCTGAATGCACATCAAGATTTTCTTCTACCAGCGGAGTGGGTCGAACCTAAAGGTAGGGGCGTTGCACTCCGTTCACTACCACCGCCATGGCCGAAGGTTGTAGAGTTTGTCAAGCACTACTTCACCTATGAAGGACATCACTAGAATATGTCACACTATTCCATGAATGCAAGGCACCCACTCCTCTCCTTCATGCACCATCGCTTGGTTCAGCTCATAATCCAGAGGGGCTTTGCCCTGTAGAATCCCCCTCCCCTTGACAACCCTCCCCAGCAAGCTGCTGAAATCCCTCAACCAACAATAGAAAATCTCAAGGAAGCTGCTGAAATTTAGAAACCAGCAGCCAAAACAACCCAATTGGACACTGAAAATCCTCAACAGACCCCACCCCTTAATGTAGTCGAATCATCCACTCCCATCGTCCATATCCCCGGTGATAATTCAGATGCTAATACCCCCATTATTAAGCTCAAAGGGAAAGACAAGAAAAGGTTGCACCCCCACTAAAGAGAAGAACGAGGGCTCCAATTAAGGAAGCTGTTATTACTGATAATCCCCCTACCCTAAGGAAAAATGTTCATAAGAGAAAAACCATTGTTTTTCCTACCTCCTTACCTTGAAGACGAACGAGGATGTCTACAAAAACTAAGATCATCACCCCAAATTCCCCACCTATGATCCTAAAACCCCGTATCTCGCCAGGCCCTGAATCCTTACCTTCCTCACCCTTGGGTATCGAAATGCAAAGTGTTCAGGATTTTGTGACATCATTTCTTTCAGAAGAAGTAGCTTCTCCACAAGAACCAGCTACTGATTTATCAAAAGTAGACACCCAAGACAATGTACAGCATGTGGCTTCTCCACAAGAACCAACCACTAACCTAATAGGTGATATACAAGAACTACCTATTGAGAAACAAAAGATAGATGACCTAGATGTGGCTGTTACACAGGAACTAGCCACTGACCTAACAGGTGTTACACAAGAACCACCTGTTGAGGATGCAAATGATGAAGCTGCCACCGAACAACGATCCTCCCATCCAGTGGAACTTGCAGCTACTACAGAAGGCCCGGTTACTTTATCCTCCCTTCAGGAAGAAAACGAATTTTTGAAATCTGAGATTGAGGCTTATAAGCATGAGTTAATGATGTCAAGGGAAGCTTATGAAAAAGAACTCAATCTGTATATTTTAGCTCAGGTAGCATCTGCAGCTGAGAAGAGTGCAGAAA
>APFE030814076.1:70150-149369 GCA_000404065.3 Pinus taeda | reverse complement strand
ATTTGTGGTTTACCTATACAAATTCCATGGAGAAGTGTTAGTGGTGTGACATCAATTGTCCTCAAGCAGAGGCTTTAGTTTTACTCTTTTTGGAAGCAAATACTTTCTTCCAACATTTTTGAGTTCCATGAAAAATTTGAAAGTCCTAATAGTATTCAATTATGGGTTCAAGAGAGACATAGTATTCAATTATGGGTTAAAGAGATCCACACTGAATGATCTATCGGCCTTATCTTCACTTAGTTTAACACTATTCACTTGGGGAGCCTGCATGTGCCCCCACTTGAAGAGCATAGTAAAGTCATGTAGGACTTAGCGAAGCTATCTTTAATCTTTTAGTGTTGATTGGAAAAATGTCTGGGTTCAATAACACCCAGTCGAGCATTAATCTTCCAATAATGCTAAATTTTAACCTGGAGCACTTTTGTGATTTGGAGGAGATGCCCCCTCGTATTTTTGACACATCTTTAGTTGTGAATTGGACTATTACTAACTGTCATTTCCTTTGAATGTTACCTGATGACTTGGGGAAGCTCAACTCTTTAATAATGTTAAGGAAGGAAAGAAAGTACATTACACTAAGTTCTCTTATGCTTTTCAAGTTTTTCTTGGATATCTACAACGTTTCGAGTAGGAAAGTACATTCTATTAATGAAAATTTGTCTTGATAGAAAGGCCCAATTTCAAATTCTAATGCTTTCAAAAACATTGTATAACTGTAATGTTTCTAAAAGGAAAGCATATTTTTTCAATTTAAGTATCATGATCCCATATTCCAACTTATTTTTCAGTAACCCATTAGGCTTTGTAGCTTTGAATAAATCCATGTCTTTTGATAAGATCCTCTTCCAAATTAAAATGCAGTTTCCTTTTGGAAATAACCACATACAGTGTCTTGATTTTGTTATTGAGAAAATAGAGGTTGTGAAACAAGCCTGTGCCATACAAGGACTTGATTCATTGATTATGTATAAATTATGGCTCTAGATGAAACAATGTCTTGATTTTTTTGCTTGAAAATAGAGGTTATGCTTTACTATTTCACAGAATTTCTTACAATCTTTCCATAAGTATTGATTTGTAATCTCAGTCACTGAGGGATGACAGTAATGAAAAAGGTAATATTCCATGGTTTGAAGTTCCCCTCTTACTAAATATTTAAATATATCACCACAATTTAACTGTTAGTTAAAGGAATTGTATTTGATTTGTAAACAATTCATTGCTTGATTTATAGATTTTGATTTTTTCCCTTTTTTATTTTTTTCTCAGATTTGGTATGAGATATCTTCCAAGATTTGGGTTCCCTAGTTTCCCCACCATAGTACGAGGTTTAGATGCTATCATTAAATATTCTTGGAACATTACAAATTTTCCAGTAAGTGTGCTTTGAAACATTGTTGTTGCTTTTCCATGGTGTTAATGCAAATAAGCACTACAACTAGTGCCATTATTTATATCAAGTGCCAAAATCTAGGTGGTCTTGTAATGATGGAGTGATTGTTTTATAGCTACTAAGGTCATATGCATTTTTATCTCTTACGTTGTCCTAAGATATTCAAATTCAGAATAAGAATTCAAGTCTTGTTTCCATTATGGATTGTAGTCAGTTTCTTGAACATAATAGATAGTAGATTATCTTTTACTAATCAATTGTGGATGTGATCCCTCGCAAGAAAGAAAATTCAAAGTGACTTTGATTTCACATTGATTTGTCAAAATATCCACACAGGAAAGGAGATTCAAGGTGACACTATGATGGCCATTATGTCAAGCCAAGTGGTCGCACTCCCTTGATCGTGACCACGATTATGATCAAGACGGAAGACTTCATAGTCTAGATTGATTGTTTAGCAGTGATAGTTAGTGGGCTCATTCAAAAAAGCTTCTATTTCACTAATCCTTTTTATAGAGTCGTCAGATTAAATTTCCAAAGGTTTTAATTACACTATAGAGTTGAGTTTTGAGAGAGTTGTGATTCACAGTGTTAAGTATAGCAGATATGACACTTGAACGAAGACAAGCATAGTAGAGGTATCCGACTCTATTATAAGCTTACTTGCATATTATAAGGGACTTGGTTGGCTTTTTTATAATTTTATAAATAAGTTCCATGTCGTGGAATTGTGATAAAAACAGTGATGCACCATGTGGCTTCTTGTCATATGTGTTTTTTATACTTTTTCAAAAAATTCTGTAAGAGTTGACAATGCTAAGATTCACTAGGACTTTACAAAGTTTTATTATTTAGTGAAAGACTTGCCAAGATATTACAAGATTTTATAATTGAGTAAAATATTCGCCATGCCTGGTGAGAGATTCGCCAAAAAATTATATATACATATTATATTATTGATTAAATCGCCTTCCATTTTTCCTATATACCATGGAGATTCGCCCATTTATTATATTTATAAATTTAGGGGGGGTTCTTAAAATTTTCCCTGCTTAGCGTTCCTCAAAGTGAAACCGATCAAAGATGGACGACCCCACGAGGTGTCTACACCTAAGCAGTTTATTGAGACTTTTGCAGAAGCGTCAAATAGTGAACATAATTTGTTATGTGAACTCTATCTTCATAATGAGGCCATGCCTGAAGACAAGAAGCTTAATTTGATTCCTCTCGTTGGTGATATTCAGATTAGAGCCTTCGTTTCTTTCTTGGCTAATCAACTTACCTGACAAAATGCTTTCATGTCAGCAACACACAATGAAGAGAACTGCCTTCTATGGATCTGAGCTGAGCCACAAAATGCCACTGTTTTTATTGCTGAACATCAACGGGTTCTACGAGAGCCAGGAATGACTGACCATATCAGAAAACTATAGGAAACAGTCTTGGAGGACTGCCAACATTATGTCAAGACTAAGGGAACTTTGGCCATACAAGCAAACAACTATTTTGGGAACACTGCCCTAAGGAGAGAAGGGAGTACCATCCCTTTAACCCTCTCAATCTTCAGGCAACATTCTCACAAATACCTAACTATGCTAAATGTATTCAACAATGTGCTGAGAAATGGTTGGGTTATCACTTTCACTTCTCTCTTCTATGGCTGCCAAGACAGCAATACAAGGCTCAGTTCAGGTTGTCCAAAAAGGAGGAGCTTGCAGCATGGCAAAGAGTTCAAAATTTCCAAGGTTTCGGAGACATGGTTGATAGCACTTTTTATACTTACTGCATAAGAAATTTGCACTGTACATCCCAATATTCCGACTCAGACTCAGATTAGAAGTTGCATGGGGACATGCAACCCTTTCAGTTGGGGGCGATGTTAGGACCTCATATTGTCTCTTTCTGACTATACATTTTGTTATAATATCACCCTTTTCAACCCATATTTGAAAGTCCTTGTTAGTGTATTGACTCAATTATTCCAAAGGTATGCAGTGACTCTTCTCATCACTATATGTTTAATTATTTAACATATAATCACGATGTCTTCATAATTAATCTTTGAAGTTGATTAGTTGCTGAACAATTAAAGAATGATGTGCAGCCCACATTGCTGAAACTGCCTGAAGTTGGCAGGACTATCTTTTGCAGTTGCTGAAATAGTAGGAACAACACACAAATCTCGAAGTTGAAACAGTTGAGATTTGCATACTAAATTTGACAGCAACAAAGGAACCCAATCAATCACTGAGGAAGCTGTTACATTGGATGTAATGTTTATAATCTAAATTACTGTAACATCATTCTGTTGTTGGGAACCTGATTTCCCTATTTTTGTATAATGGGTTGAACTAGAATTTATAATGCAAATATTTTGCAATAGATGTCTCCTTTTTATAGACAGGAGACATCTACATTAAAAGAGGATGAACAGACTGTAACAAGAGGTTTTAGCTGAAGGAACGAGACTGAATCTTTTCTGTAATATGGTATATTGATGAATGAATGAAGTTTTGTTTTGAACATCTCATTTTAGTTTTTGTTTCCTGGGGAATCTTGTGAGAAGGACAGCGCCCATCTTCATCACAAGATTCACCCATTATCGTTTTGTAGTGTGTTAAGTGTGATTTCTGTTCATACCTTGTTAACAAGTACTGTTTCTGGATGTTGTTTTACCTTTGCTGAAACTCTGTTTCTTTCTTAATTGATTGATGTTATTTCATGAGTGTCTCACCGGTGATTAGGTTTATAGAGTGAATTGGCGAACTACATGAACAGAGGCAGGTGCTGAAAGTTCCCGCTCTGTGGATAGGGTCCTGATCCTTTGTTACAGCATAGCCATTGTTTTCCTTTGTAGATTTACTCCTTCTGTCTAATTATTCATGTTTTGTTAGATATCTGCAGTAGAGTATAATTGTTGTAACACATAGTATAGCTTTAAACAAGGTGTGATTTGTTTGTACTGCAACTTTTAGTGCTTTTAAGATTGAGTACATATAGTACGTAGTTGCCTTTGAAATAATCAGACTTCCCTGGGTTGACAATTTATGTGGCACTCGACTGTTTAGTTAATAAGCAATTAAAGTGACCAACAAGTAGGAATAATTTAAAACATTTAGGGGCATCTTCCCCCTTTGATTTGTATTGTTAGGTATGGATATTTCTAACAAATAAATGATTCAACCATAAAATGAAATCTAGAGCCAATATTATTATTCATATTAAGATATCCTAATAGTACATATCACATATAGGACTGGTCTAGATAGTTGAAATAGAAAGGGGGTAGTAATGAAGGAGGCAAACGTTTACATAAGTGAATATATGTGCCATGACCTACATTATGTGCAAGATTGCTTTCAAATGTTCTATGATCATTTAAAGGATATAAATACACAAATGGATCAACACTTGATTTGGTCACATGATTGTGTATCTAAGTTCAAAAATGATTTTTTATTCCAATGTTCAATTATATTAAATAAAACTTAAAGTGTGCATCATATTTGTAGCTACATTAAGATTGGGCATCAAAAAGGTTAGCATGATGAGGTAAGGGTATGCATCAAAACTGCACTATAAAGGAAAGAGATAAGGCTTATAAAAAATGCTCATATCTGAAATGAAAAATCTATAGTACAATGGTGTTCTTCATTAATGTCAAATGGAGAAAATTATCATAAAAAATAATTAGGTATAGGTCATGTGATAAGAAATCTAAACCATAATACAAGGAATTATGAATCTCATTAACACCACACTCATATCATTGCACCACAATACAAGGAACTTATGGATTTCATTTAGCTCAAGGTTATAACAACCATTTGTTTCAAATATGGGAATAGAAATTGGTGTTCTTTATTTCAGCATTTAATAATGGTGAATGAGATGACTATGAATCAATGGACTAGCTTGATGAATATGATCATGTATTACTTGTAGTAGACAAATGTAGTTTTTAGGGAAACCTAGCTAAAAGAGGGTCAATCAACCATTTAAAACTATTATTAACATTCCATTGATATTGTATGTTCAATTAGAGATATATCACATCATACGTTACATCCATTTTATTTATTTTACTATGTTATCAAATTCCTAAAAAATTACATTTGGTTATACATTGCTTTTTTCATAGGACACATATGTGAAGTTGTTTACCGAAAATAGAATAAATATGGTACTGATTATTGGTTTCCATGATGCATATAGCGGAACAAAACCATCAATACATCATTAAATGATGATGCATGATACAAATTTCCATATTTGGATTGATTGTTGTTAATCGTGAACATCTTACCATAGACAAAAATTCAAGAAAGCGCATTGCTTTTGTATGTGTCAATAGTATACCAATGTAGTGGTGTATCACTTTAGATATTTAGTCATTGGTACAAAAATCCAACTACAAATTCTAAGAGATTACACAAGTTATGATACTTACTGCCCCATTCAAAGCATGATAAACTAATGGAGAGCATCAGAAACAAGGATGATCTAGACATTCTACTTGAAGGAGATCAATAATTTATACAAAATAGGTAGCATTACATGTACAATGTCACATTATATATTGAGGTACATAAGTTTTTATGTTTTTAATTTCAATGCATACATATTACATCATAATAATATTTTTCTATTGCATTTAGATATGACTATGATTGTTTTAGTATAGGGGCATAATACTATTCCCATTATCTATGCCTAGTTTTTCTTTAACACCACCAACCAAAGCCTCATAAATATAAAATTTCTAAAACTAGGAATATCTCTCAATGTCATATTATATATTGAGGTACATAAGTTTTTATGTTTTTAATTTCAATGCATACATATTACATCTTAACAATATTTTTCTATATGACTACGATTGTTTTAGTACATGGGCATAATACTATTCCCATTATCTATGCCTAGTTTTTCTTTAACACCACCAATCAAAGCCTCATAAATATAAAATTTCTAAAACTAGGATCTCTCTCTCTCTCTCTCCTCTCTCTCTCTCTCTGTATATATATATATTATAGATATATATATATATATATATATATCTATATATATATATATATATATATATTCACCCTTTCTTATCCCTCTCTATATACATACTTATCTCTCTTTCTATCTATGTCCCCCTCTCATTATTTCCTCATTTCTCTCTTTGCATATTTCCTCATTTCTGTCCCTCCCCTTCCCCTCCTTTACCTATTCCTTTCAATCTCTCCCCTGATTCCTATCCTTATTTATATCTCTTTGTCCCTTTACGTCTTCCCCCATAAACCTCTCTATCTCCCCCTTTTTGCTTCTCTCTCCCCTATACATGTTACATATGAATAATTTTTTCCTAATGGATTTAGTTATGGTAGTTATTGTTTTAGTGCATGTGTTTGACACTATTTCTCTTATTTGTGAATAATTTATGAACCTTCATTAGAAAATGAGGGCATTTAAATAAGAACCACAATGCTTTTTATCACAACAAATTAAAATCTCAAAAAGATAAAATTTGCATCGCTAGGGTCTCTATATGTCTCCCTCCCTCCATCACCCCTCCCTCTCTCCCTATTCCTTTATGTGGTTCACTTTCCCTATGTTTCACTCCCTTGTTTTTCTCTATCTACCCCTTTTTCCCTTGCCTTGGAGTTTTTCTCTTCCCTCCATCATCTCTCTCTCTCTATCTACAAATTTCTCTCCACCCTTCCCTATACCTCTCTCTATCTTCCTCATTTTATATCTCCATCATAGAGTATCTCTCTCTCTCCCTCTCACTGTAAGTCCCCTCTCTATCCAACCCTTTCCCCATCCATTTCTATTTCTACATTTATTTGTATCCCTCTTTCTATCTCTTTCTCCCTTTCACTATCCCATGCCCCTCTCTCTCTCTCTCTCTTTACACACACATAGACACACACACACATAATTTTTTCTAATGAATTTAGATATGATCATTATTTTTTTCTTGCATGGGTGTGATATTATTTCCCTTCTATGTGCCTTCATTGCCTAGCTTATGTGAACCTTAATTAATACATGAGATCCTTATTATCTCTTGAATTTTCCCTACATGAAATTTTATAAACTCATTAAGGAGAAAAGCTATGTAAAATATTAGGAAATCTATGCATTCTCAGCTGAAAATCCTTTCGCCTAACTTCTAGGCCTATTGATAATTCTCTAATCTAAGAGAAGTGTTGATGCCCACCTTTAAAATTTTTCCATTTTATTATAAGCTACAAAATATTCACTTATATAATTCCTCGCCACATCATAATTGGCCATTAGGAACCTATTTTCATCATCCTAAAACGTTTATTTATTACCATGAATGGAAGGGTAGGACGAATCATATTCTTTGCATTTCACATTACATCCACTATTTATTATGATTGTCATTATTAGAACATTGTCATCGAACTTTGAAATCATTTATGACTTAAGGAATGTTATGAAGTTTTATGGACCCATTGGTATATTAAACAATTTTATTTTGAATAGTTTGATTGTATAAGGTTCAAGCACCTTTATGCATTTGAAGCTTAGCTCAAATATATATATTATGGAATTAAAATTGATTGAGCGCTATAGTGTTGGCAATGGTGCACATTTTATATGATTCTAGTATGAATCTTTGATACAGTTCTTGCATGTAATTACATAATATTACGATGGACCATTGCAGTTGGATATAAATTCACCATTGTATACTCAATGAAATTTACTATGATAATATCGTGAACATGTTTATGAATTGTTTGATTTGACTTTTTTCCTATACGACCCCAAATGGTTCATTTATTAGTGTTTTAATGAGCCCAAATTTTGGTGAATCATATGTATTTGGAACTTATGTAACAACGGACATTCAAGTTCGATTTACCAGATGGCTTTGTGATGGGTTGATTTTATACATTTGGTGAAATAATGTGATGGGACCTATGTTGCGTTCGATACAATATTCTTTTTGGTGCTATGAATAGGGTAAGCCTTGGATACACCGTTAGGTATATTGGAAATGCATACATTGATATTGGGTCTTCTTTGTTATTATGTGATCATTGAAATAATAAAGGTTTCATGTATTAATGTGTTAACATGCCTAAAATCTATTGAAAGGAAATGTGCTAGAGTTACAGGTTGACAAATCACCCCTAGACATCATGTGAAGTGGTCATGCGTTGGTTGATATTTACACGGTGATATAATATAACGATGGAATTGATTTTGAGTTGTATGTGCTTTAACACACATGTATGAATTATGCACCATTCTCTGCCTTAATTGCATGTCCTTGAAATTCATAATGTTTTCCTGTGATTTTAATTCTCCTTAAGTATGCAAAGCTACAGTGAACGTGCATCTCGGTCCTTATCTATGACTTCGATTAATAAGGGTTTTTACTCTGTTTGCATTTTGCCTTTGGATTTTCATGGTTTTGGATTATTTCGACTTTTCACTATGTGGAACGCATCCATGGTTACTCATGGTGCTTCACCAAGGGAGAAATACCATACTACTTGTATTAATGTTAAGGGATATATATTCAAGAAAATATGACATAATATATTCAGCATATAATAGCGGGTGAAGGGTTTTTATATTGAAAAGTATGAAGAATGGAGCTCAAAGTTATTGAAAAAATATAAACAGGTATAAAAAACGTTAATAAGAAAATTGATACCAAAAATATCTAGTGAAATTAGGGGTTCTTTAAATTGGGAAGGTGTATTGGATTTGTATTGGTAGGGGGTTAAATAATGTCATTTTTAGAGGTATTTTTCAATATCTAGTCAAATTAAAGGTATTGTTTAGTATGCCACAAATGCACATGATATGTTAGAGTTTCATTGAGTGAAGCCCCTATGTGGTTACTGAAGAGCGCCAAGCATAACTAAAGGTTTCTAGGTTGTCCAATGGAGAAATTTATTGCTTCACCAACATTTGAGATGCTTTACAAGTAAGTCATTATGGTTAATTGCACATTTCATTGTATCTTTTAGAGGCTTGTTGTTCTATGTGTGTTTACTTATGTTCTTTTCCATTATCTTGTATCTTCTCGCATACCTTCTAGCTATCGTCTTAGTTATTGATAAATATCCTATCTTTACAATTCCAAGTCAATTCACTTTTAGGGTCTTCTTGAAAACATTATTTCAGTCTTGCAGGCCCATTCAATTGATTAAGGGTCACTCCTCATCTCCATGCTATAAATAAATGAGGTATTGAAGGAAATAAACTACATGCAATTCATTATTTTATTGCACTTGAAATTTTTCTTTTCCATAGGATTTTTAAGTCCTGAATGAAATTAGAAAAGGGGAAACCCCACATGCAATCGTCTCTTTTCTCAAAAAATGACATTTCAACTTCAAAATCTACCACTTAATCTCTAGAACTATGTTATTCTTCCCTTATGATATCGGTGTTCTGAGAAAATAATATAATTGAAAGAGTTACTAATTCGAAACCCTTCACATACAATTACCTAGTTTATTCAAGTGCTTATGGGAAACCATATTCCATATTTCCACAAGTAGTATTGTATCATTTTCTTCATCATTTAGTCCTTTCATCATCTCATTTTTCTATGTAATTACTCCACTAGGAATCAAACCCATAAGCTTGCAATCTTTAGAGTCTATTTGAAAGCCTAGTCAATAAAAATAGGAGGAAACAATGCATGCTCAAATAAATGTCGCATCATTATAGTGAATTAAACTCCATAAAATGATGTAAAAACCTCTTGTCAAAATATAAAATTCTATCTCTATTTTTTATTATGTCTTTAGCCAATGAGATAAATGAAAAATGGGTGAAAAAATATTAATAAAAAATAAAATGGTTGCAATCCTTTGAGTAAGGGTTTTGATAATTCTAGCACTTATATCCTCTGCTTTCTTTTATTTTTCATCCATTTCATGATTCATATCTATGTGTTGGCTACGTGGGGTCTGACATAGGTTCAGCAGTGAGTTTAGCCAAGAAACTCCCGGTACTACTTGCCCTTTTGGCAACAGTCCGCGGAGCGCGGACTGAAGTCTCACTCGAAGTAGTATGGGAGGGTGTTGGAACCAGGTTTCCACACCCTAGGGATGTCTTGATGAGGGTTCTAGAGGTTCGTGATCCTAATCTGCATGCTATGCTGCTCCGTGCAACTTTCTATTCTCTGCAACCCATGCACACCTTCGTCTGAATTTGATCCAATCCTTACTGTGCTATTATATTAGTTCTTAACTTAGTTTGTGCAGGCCCAAATATTCTTATTACTTATTCAACTTCCAAATTAGCCCGAGTACTTGAAAACCATATAAATACATAAAGATAACTAGAACATAGAAATACAGATCTATAAGCAGATGCACAATATTCTGAATCAATCTTATTTTTATTAATACTCAGGTTCAGTTACAGACCCAACTCTGCCCTGCGCACTCAGCTGCGGACTCTACTAGGCCTTTGCGCACCTAGATGTAGAGATTTTACCTAGCACTATGACCCAAAACACTTCAGATTTACTTCTATCTTCTAACCGTGCCTTTGAATCTATCTGTTTCTCTTCAAAACTTAAAAACTGACTTTACACTTAGAGCCTCACTCTATTTATACAATCCCATGGTCCGTAGACCATGGGTAGGTCGACATACCATACATTAAATTACATTATTTTAGGGCAGATAACCCTAGACTCTCGCACTCCGCACCCACATTTCGCAAGGTATTTACATTACACTTGACCAAAATTTGGGCTTCAATCCCCATAAAAATTCTATGGGGGGATTCGTTGCCTAACAGGCCCCCAACATAATCATCGTGACTCGTCTCAAGTCACTCTATTGGTACAACGATCTTTGTGCGAAGTCCATCCAACTGTGCCTGTGTTGTGCGAAGGTCCACAACACATTGCTCTGTCGTCTGTTGGATCTGGTCCATTTTTGCTTTTGAATCATCTGCGTCTGACTTGATTCTCTATTTTGATGTTGGCTTCTAGTACCTGTGTTTATAGTCCCACACCCTTGTCCGGCTTCTGAGGTTGTGAAGACTATGCTTTGGTCGGTTAGTCAGACAGCCGACCCACTCGTGTAGGGCTTCAAGCGACATCCATTTAGTCCTCCTCGGAAGGGTTCTCCATTAAGTTTGACTAGCTGGACTATGCCTCCATCTGTGACTTTTTTAACCACATAGGGTCCTAACCAATGCATTCTGAACTTTCCAGGAAATTTTTCGAACTTGTTGTCATACAACAACACTAAATCGTTTACCTTAAATGGGTGCAACTTGATATGGTGATCATGCCAATATTTCTCGTGTTGTTTCTGTACTTGCTGATGGAATCCCACAAGAAACTTTTCTTCCTTGAGTTCTTCCAATTGTGTGAGTCTCTCTTCCAAGGCTTCATAGTCTCACATGCCTGTAATTGCTGCTATCCACAAATTGGGTACGAAGTATTCCATTGGCATGACTGCCTCTATGCCATAGACTAACCTGAAAGGTGTCTGACCAATCATTTTTTTGTGCATGGCTCTGTATGCCCATAATACGACAGGTATGCATAGGTCCCAGTCGTTTCGCTGTGCATTACATACTTTGGTTAGTGCAGTCTCTAGGATTTTGTTCAATTCTTCTATTGTCCCATTAGCTTGTGGATGGTACAGTGTACTTTGCTAATGATACAAATGGAATTCCTCGGTGAGTGCACTGATAGTTAATTCAAGAAGTGCATCCCGCGGTCATTCATTAAAATTTTTGAGCAACCAAACCATGTCAACACATTATTGAATAAAAATTTCGCAACTGTAGCGGCCGTGTAGGCCTTAACCAACTGTGTTTCCACCCATCGAGTCAGGTATTCTGTCACGGTGATGATGTAGCCCACACCCGTATTCCCCTGAGGTTTGATCAGTCCCACAAAGTTGATTGCCCATTTTTAAAATGGGTGCAGCATCATCTATGGATTGAGTGGCATCTCATCCCTTCGTGATGGTTTCCTAGTCCTTTGAGATATGTCACAAACCTGACAGTGTGCTTTCGTATCTTGATGTAGGGTTGGCCACCATAACCTAGCGCAAAGAATCTTATGTGCTGTCATGCGTTCTGCATAGTGTCCTCCTGCAAACCCCCCCATGTGCTTCTATGAGGATCTATCCTCATTCAAATTCAGGTACATATCTTCGCAATATCTCATTGTTTCCCATTTTACAGAGGTGCCCCGCGACGACAGAAAAGTCTACCGCGCGTACCACCAATTCATTCTTCTACTGGATTGAATATTACTTAAGCATAGTCCCTATGGTTAAAAAATGGATTATATCTTTCAAGTGGCCATCTGTGATGCACACTGCAAAGAGTTGTGCATTAGGTAGTCCTTCTTCCAAATTTTTTGGCTGCTTGCCTGTCTCAATTCGTGATAAGTGATCTGGTCTTGCATTTAGGTGTCCTGGCTTTACAATGACCTCGAAGCCATATTCTTGAAATAGTAACAACCATCTACATATGCAGCCCCCCAACACAGGCTTGTTGACCAGGTATTTGAACGTGGAATGATTAGTATACATCTTGAAGTGCGTTCCAAGTAAATAGTGTCGATATTTATGGAGTGTGTATACCATTGCCAACCCTTCGCACTCAGTAGTAGAATAGTTCTTTTCAGATTTGGACAGCCGCCAACTTGTGAATGTGATCGAGTAGTCCATGCCTTCCACGCCTTCCTGTGTAAGTACAACTCCCAACACAATACATGACGCATCAACATGTACAAGAAATTCTAGATCCCATTTTGGGAAGACCAGGATGGGAGTGGATGCCATTTTCTCCTTGAGAACATCCAAATGTTTCCTACAATCATCATTCTAACAATATGTAGCATCCTTTCTTAATAGTTTTTCCATTGGCACTATTATTTATGCATAGCTCTTGATAAACTTTCTATAGTAACTAGTGTGCCCCAAAGTAGCGTGTAGTTGTTTGACACTTCGTGATGCTTCTAGATTGAGAATAATGGTAATATTTGCAGGGTACATCATTAGGCCTTGTTTACAGACCACATGGCCAAGCAAGTTTCCAAAGGGGACGAGGAAGGTGCACTTTTTAAGATTCAGCACAATCTGGTGTCATTGGTAAGTATTCAGCATCAAACGTTAGCTTGCTATATGGTGTTTAACTAACCCAAATACAATCCAATCATCCAAATAGACCTCCAAGAACTGGTGGATGTATTTCTTGAACGCGGCCACCACTACCTATGAAAATATCGTTGGCACATTCTTTAGTCCAAAGGGCATAACGGTGTATTGAAAACAACCCCATTTGGTTGTGAAGGTTGTCTTGCTCCTATCTTCTGACATGATCTTAACCTGATGGTACCTTGAGAAGCCATCCATGAATGAGTAAGCTTCCTGACCACCAACATTCTCCAATACTTCATCTGTAAATAGTGTTGCAAATGGATCATGAACACAGGCGTCGTTAAGCTTCCTAAGGTCCACGCATATTCTAATTTTTCCCTTCTGTTTTTTCTCCTGTACTACCATAGGACTCACCCAGTCGGATTCTTCCACTGGTTCAATAATTCCAGCTGCAAGCATTTTGTCTAATTCTTTGTGGACCTTTTCTTTATACTTCAGATTAAAATGGTAAGGTCATTGCTTAATTGGCTTCGCGTCTGATCTCAGAGTGATCTTCATCATCCCTAAGTTGCCAATGATCCCCTTTAAGTACGTGATTTTGGTCAAGAACAAATCTTGATATTCACAGAGTAACTCAATGACCTTATCTACCGTAGCATCGTCCCAATAGTCCCCAAGCGTCATGTGCTTCGGCTCTGCATCTGTACCAATGTTTACCTACTTTATTTTTAGCAGCGCAATGATGTTAGGATCCTTAATTGATGGTCCTAGAATTTTGTGACACCCTTTACTTTCTTGAATATTAATATTTTGGGGTCGTCATCATCCTCCTCTGCTTGCATATTATAACATTCTAAGGCACTGCTTAACTGTGTTGCCCATGCTGGTTGGACTACTTGTTGTGGTTCCTGTGGTATTTTGAAGATGCCAGCTTTTATGGCTTGCAACACATCGTCAACAATATCCGACCATCGGTCTTCAAATGTGAATTTTAACAAAAATCCCTCATGCAAGACATCCCATTCGCCCATACCATGTCGGAGTTTCGTCTCAGTATACCAATTCATGGGTATGACATCCAGGGTATGGTAAAATAAGTGTACCCATTCAAGCTGAGGTTCTTCTCCATAGGCCTTGGTCCATTTCACGAGGTGCGTGCATGGGTCATCGCATGCATTGTATTTATTTTCTATCCGTAGTTGCGGTTTCCAAAATCGTAGGCGCATCATCCTCCTACAACCATGCCAGTTTTCAAAATTTCCTTGATGTGTTCCCCACCAACGCACAGGTGTCGTGCGCAATGCCAATTTCAACGCATCGAACCACTATTGTTCTGGTACTGCACTTTCAAACTTGCTCAAGAATTCATCCACCATTGTTAATTCATCATATGTTGGCAAATCTCGGGCCTGGGTTGTTACACAATGCAGTGCTATGTTGGCAAATCATCATGTTGCAATTCAGTGTTGTCACTTCATTCAACCAATTGTGCCAGCATTCGTCTTCTTTTTCTGAATCCGAGGTGCAGGAACATGTGTGCTCCCACAAGATCCTTCCATCTGTAGACAGATTCACCTAATCTTGATCTCGCATAGTTATATGCTAAATACAGTCCAGCTCATTGTCAGGCACAGGTTCGGTGTAGCGCGCTCCTTTGGCTAGATCTAGTGGAACTACTACACGCAGGGACTATTTCTCAAATATCATCTTTTGCTTCTTCAAGTTGATGACTCCATTCATATCAATGGCCCAGTCTATTCCTAGCAACAAGGATTGTTGTCATCGACAATATCTATTACTTGAAAGTTTGTTTGTGTGATCGCGCGTTTGATATCAATTGTTACCCCTTACAACCTCCCCATGGGAAAAATATTTTGTTGGTTCACCATTCATAATTGAATAGGGGACCACTGTAGCACAGGCTTGCCCATATTTTCCCATGTCTGCTTCGGTAATACATTCACGTCTGAACCCAAGTATAAGATTCCCTGATCCATTTCATACTTGCTAATCTGCACTGTCAATCTCATTTCCCTCCCAGTGCGTGTTAGCTCTGCTACATGTTGTTGATTTTCAAAGAGTGGAAGTAAGCTTGGTCCTTGGTTTCTTTCTCAGAAGAGGTCTGCACTGGCTATTGTCCTCCTTCTCCTTCACCTCGCTTACTCCCTTTCACCCCACTGCCTCCGTTTTTCCCTTGACTTCCACTAATGCGATATTGTGATGTGATTTAATCACTATCGCAAATCACATCCATGTGTGTATAAAGTTACTCCCCTTGACTTCCATCGATGCGATATTGCGCTGCAATCTGATCACACATCGCACATCACCTGATCCAATGGTCCCCGCTGCAAATAACCTACCTATTTCCTCCACACCATCTGATCTACTCTACCGCGATTAGATAACATTCGCACCTCTCGCGCCCATAGGATATCCACACGTTAGCCCGTGGGGAAAGCGGTTTCTATCCTGTCCCATCCGCCACGCGTTGCCCAATGACTCACATCACTCGCCCGCGTACCTTTACTGCTTCACTCCCAAAGGCGGTGTGATCAATATCGCTTACTACCCGTTCCCCTATCCCCGCTCATTATTTCCCGTGCTACTCTGTCACCCAATGGCCGTCAGATCTACTCGCCTGAGATCCGATGGCTCGCGTTTTTCTATTCCCGCTTGCACTCGATTCCTCCCATCAAGAGATCGTTGTGGTCCATTCACTTGATTGAATGACTAATATCTGTTACTGTCGTGCTCATTCGTCTGCCATATAATCTTCGTGTCCTCAATCTCTACCATGCTTCCGAAGGACAAAGGTGGCCAGTGTCAGCGCCCGGCGCATTTCATGTCCAACCACTACATTCAAGAAATAGAATCACCTAGAAGGGAAAGGACCAGCCTCGAGTAGATAAACACATTTATCAGTTATGGAGCTTCTTTCAATCAACACTCCACCTACTTGAGAAGTACAACAGAGCATCCAAGAAGATCATTTTTTCACTGAAGTAGTAGATTGTAGCAGAGACTCCATCAGAGAGTGAAGGTGGTTGGTGGTCCATTAGGACCCCTCCATGCATAGAACAACAAAATATCTTTGTAATCAAACTCTATATATACCCAAAAAACAGATGTAATCAGGGGGATGGTTGATGGTTGTTGTTTTGATGTAAGGTTCAACTTCTGGAGACTGTAACTACTTTGATACTTGTAGCGTTTGGTCTTCATTTTCAGCTAATACAAGCTTCTTTTGTTGTTAATTGCTCACTTTCCATTTCTATTCTATCCTAGGTTGTGCATGTTATGCATTTATTCATGTGCTCTTGATATTTAGCATTTGAGGGGTTGTCATCCCACCTCTGTGTTGAAGTCTAGTGTGTATCATTGAATTTGTTATGTAGGTTTCTGTTAACTTAGTGCCAGAGCGCTGTCATCCTGTCTGTGCATTAGGAAATAGATTTGTAGACCTTTTACTAGTTGCAGCCGGCCATCACATGGTCTTGTGCATCTTCTGGTGTGGTCAGTATTCTCCATATTCACCTAATTCCTTAAACTGCGGGTAATTGGTGGTCTAAAGCCTTATAGTCTGGGGGTGTTCACCCATGTCTAGAGTTAAGCATAGTAGAAGTGGTTATCTCGCTTTAACAAGCATCATACGTTCCATTCATCTATTTCCAACATTATGTTGAGTTTGTAATGTTCCCGAGCATCTCTGAGATACAACCTAGGAGAGTTTTCTGGGGTGATAACAGTGCACAATGCATGCTTTCCCAATTTCCAGACCACACGTAGTTCCCCTAACCCTACGCACCTGGTGATCAACTCCTGCAGTCCCTTAACGGCGTTATTGTCGTGCAACAGTTTCATGCATGTCTCCAAAAAGGTAGTAAGCATAGAAGGATCCATCCCTGCCTCTGGTTGATTCTTACTACCCGAAGTGGAGGCCTTCGCGAAGCTCTTCTTAGCTTTCATGAACATCTCCTTTCCGCATTCTAAGTCAAACTCAGGTTCGTTTGTAGGAGCCTTGCCAACCCATGTATCTTCCTTGAGCTGCTTCCCCTTATCCTCCCCTGTGGTTTCAATACTTCTGAGCATCATGTTCACATTTGGGTCTTCTTTGCATGGTTTAGATCTCATCATTTCAATATTTTGTTTTGGAAGAGGCTGGAGTACCCATTTCTCGTGCATTTGTGCGATCAACGTAGGACAATCTACTCCTTCATGATCAAACTGAGCATAGTATGAACAATATATTCTCATTGGATTGGTACAATCATGGGCGTAGTGCACTGGTCCTCCGCAATTGTAACAAATTAACTATCTGTAGCCCCTTCCTGGTCCCATTCCTCCTTGTCCTCGACCTCGCCATTGAAATCTAGCACGCGCCATCCCTGCAGCTGGGTTGAGGGCTCGTGCTTTTGTCTACATCTGATATGCTGGGGTCTAGTCAATCATTAACCTATAACTGTGACAAGTGTGCTCGTTGTGTCCTACCGACCTGCAAAAAATTACAAAACAGCTGCTGTGGAGTCTGTGTATAATTCTGCAACAAATTACAATTATTCGTTGTGTGCTTTCCTACTATCTGACAGATCGCACACCATATCGTGGGTGTTGCACTTGGCCCTGCCTGTGCCTCCAGTCTCAACAACACTGGCCCCCCTCTTGCTAATTAATTTGAGAATATTGGATAGTGGTCCTTATCATGACCCTGGTCTTTCCATTTTATGCAGCACACTTCCTCACACGCCTCTGGCCATGGTGCCCTATCCTGCTTCAAGCTCTTCATTTTGAGGTAGAGATTCTGTAGTTGCGCATGGATTTTTTGAAATCCCAGCCCTAGATCCTATATCGGTGTCTCATGTAACCTCATCGCCATTCCCAATGCTTCGGCTTGGGTAGAAAGTTTATGTTGCAACGACACCATCCTCAGGTGCGGTGTTAGAGATGCCACAAACCATGTACGATTCTGCACATCCATGAGCCTCATATTAGCCTCATGGATCATACTCTTCAGCCGCTGATCCAAATCCTAGGGGGTCTCGCTTAGAAGCATCATGATCTCTTTAAACCAGATGATTGACTGTGTCTCTGATTTTGGCCGGATAAATTATTTGTTTAGCGCATTATGGATCTCTGCTATTCCTACATTTGGGTGATCATTAGAGTGCTTGATATACCATGTCAATGCGCGATCCTGCAACGCACTCACCAATGTAGCCTTCTTAATGTTGTTGTCTGTGACTCCTTAAACTTCCCACACTGCTCTTAGCATGAACTATAACTGTTATGGATCCTCGTTCCCTACCCCTCTAAATACGGGTAGTTTGATTGCGCTCGCCATGCTGAACTACAGGTTTGCTGGAGGTGGAGTGGGTGGAGATGGAGGTGAAGGAGGTGAGGCGGGTGGTGGCATGGGTAGGGTTGGTAACTGCAGAATGCGTTGCCTTATCAAATTGAACACACTTCTCGAAGAGACCCAAGCAAGCTCTTCCTCGCCCTCTCATGAAGGTGAAATTAACACACTGTTTCTTGATCCCTCACTCTCTTTGTAGATCTCTCCACTTCGTATTATTCCAAACATTGATGTATTCGCATAAACAACTTTTCACATAACAACATCTTAATCCAGGTATTCAAAGATTTAATGTGCTTACCTCGCAGTCCCTTCATAAAATGTCGTTCTGCTTTGCTGTAGCTCACGGTTCTGTCTACCGCGAACTTAGTGATAAATCACCCTATTATTCAGTCGAGCCAATCGTCTACGGCTCGCGTGATCTTATCTTCTGATGCATGCCTCTTGTCTGTGCACTAATTCTGGAGTCCACACTATCGATTGGTTGAGCTTACACCTTCCTTGGTTGTTGGCTAACCTCACGACCCACTCATATAGTTCAGAAGGAAAGGATGCGAAGAAAATCTCGTGGATTTTTGTATACACGTAGCGATCCAACCACCTTTTCTCAGATACCTATGGAGTTCTATTTTCCTGTGTCACGAACTCGTGAATCTTCTTGTCCAACCACTCTTCAATTTCCTTCTTTGTTGTGTTCCAGTGGCACGACATCAGACATCCCTTAGGCAGATCCTGATCGTGGCAACGAAACCATTTGTTGGCTATGTGGGGCTTGACCCAGGTTCAGCAGTGAGTTTAGCCAAGAAAATTTTGGTACTACTAGCCCTTTCGGCAATAGTCCACGAAACATAGACTGAGGTCTCACCCAAAGTAGTATGGGAGGGTGCTCGAACCAGGTTTCCACGCCCTAGGGATGTTGTGATGAGGGTTTTGGAGGTTCGCTATCCTAATCTGCACACTACAGTGCTCCACGTAGCTTTCTATTCTTCGCAACCTATACACACCATAGTTTGAATCCAATCTGACCTGTATTGTGCTATTATATTAGTGCTTAACTTATTTTGTGTGAGCCCACATATTCTTATTACTTATTCAACTTCCATATTAGCACGAGTGCTCGAAAATAATATAAATGCATAAAGATAACCAGAACATAGAAATACAGATCTATAAGCAGATGCACAATATTCTGAATCAATCTTATTTTTTATTAATATTCAAGTTCAGTTACAGACCCGACCCCGCCCTACACACTCAGCTATAGGGGTCCGCGCACTCAGCTGGAGACTCTACTAGGCCTCTGCGCACTCAGCTACAGAGCCTCTACTTACCACTATGACCCAATACACTTTAGATTTACTTATATCTTCTAACCATGCCTTCACATCTATCTATTTCTCTTCAAAACTTAAAAACTGACTTTACGCTTAGAGCCTTGCTCTATTTATACAATCCCATGGTCCGTGGACAATGGGTAGGCTGACATACCATACATTGAATTACATTATTTTAGGGTGGACAACCGTAGACTCCCACACTCTCTGCCCGCATTTTGCGGGGATTTTACATTACACTTGACCAAAATTCGGGCTTTAAGCCCCAAAAGCATGCTATGGGGGGATCCGTTTTCCAACACTATGTTCACCAACCTTTTCCAAAACAAATGAGAAATAGCTAGCCTTTGATTAATGAAATTAGAATGTAGTGATTTAAAAGGAAGATGAGTTGATGAATTGAGTTTATCAATTTTGCATGGATATTATTAATTTTTATTGTTTCTGAAATTGAGTTCATATTATTCTGGATAGGAAAGAGGTTATAGAAGAAGAAATAGAGCTCTTAGTTGGCAAGATTCGGGAAAAAATAATAAAGTCCATTTTTATGTCTGTTTTGTCACAGTATGAGATGAATTCCTTCAACTAGTCACCACAAGTCATCTCAACCTTTGGTCTCCTAACACTTCATGCATTCCTCTTATATGTCAAAATACTACAACTCCATCTATGAGACCTCATCCAAGCATACAAGAAATTCTAGGACCTAAACCTAATAAAAGTGTTGTAAATATCAATGATGGATAGAATCTTATTTCAAATGCACCTGATACCAATTATAGAGGTTGAGGAAATGATTGTATGTTTATCATCATATTTCTAGTCGTTCTCACTCATCTACTACCCATGCCACTTCCTCTTACTCTGAGCTACCTACCCTAATTTGCACTTAAAATATCCTAATTTTCCCATTGAAAATGACCATATTCTATCTTCCACTCCTATGATTGATAACCCTATTAATAACTCAACCTAATAGTCTATCTATTTTGAGTCTTTGTCTACTAGTTCTAAGAAAACTATCCCTATAAATGCTCCCCCATAGGTACTCCCCAATAGGGAAACATTTGAGAGCCAGTGATTGACTCCATGTCATATGCCTCAAAGAATACTAAAGAGCAACATTATATGGAAATAAAATGACCTAGATTTTTGATGGAAACATTGTTGAAAGAATACAAAAATAATTCAGTCACATTTTCATATAACTTTTAATGTGGGTGTAGGTATTTTGGACTATGATATTTTGGGTTATGTGCATTTTTGGAAGCATAGCTTATGATTGCATAATTTTGATTTTATGATGCACACATAGAAAGTCACTTTTGGGACTTAATTAATTATATATGTATGTGGATATATTTGAACGGTTAATTTCATAATTGACATGTTTTGCATGATGCAGGAATATATTATGAATATACGATGATGACAATGAATTCTATATTTGAATGATTATCAGTTAAAAGTGTTGATGTAGGTTGGTCCTCGCCATTTTGAGTAATTCCCTATTTTTTTAAGAGCCAAACTATATTTTCTTACCTTAAAAATTATTTGACCCTAACTTAATAAGAATAATTATTTTAATTAAAAAGTAACAATTATGAAAGAATTTCCAACTCGTGATTACAAATATAAGATCACAAGAGGAAGACAAGATTCATTGATTTTAACGCAAGTTGGTATGACATCATTTTATTCTTTATTTGGCTCCTTTGTTTCTGTTTTTAGATATTTGTGACGGAGGTCAATAATTCTTGTTTCTATCAAAGTTATCATATACTTTAGTCACTCATGATTTATAACTGTTTCAATTTTGTCGATACTGATATTGGATCTTCCTATATTAGCATGCCAATCCTTGAACATACATTTTGAGCTCACTGGAGAAAGTCTGTTTTAATTTTTTTTTTAAATGATTGTTGGCATTGGGCTCATTTGTTAAGAATTTCCTTCTGCGTACTTTGATATTACAGGTCTATTATTACCATATCTGAACATTACTGTTCAATGCACTCAATGAAGCATTTGTTATTGTTTCTATCATCTTGTGTACTCTTTCCGCTATTTGGTTTTTTCTTTTTTCTATTTATTGCAATTACTTTCATAATGTATGTTATAGTTTGTTCCTTGTGGAATGTTATTTTAAATAAAGACAACAATATATATAAAAGTTCAAAACTTAATTATAGTTTTGTTTGTGAGTATTGCATTACATGTTCTACCATTTTGATTTTACTGCTATGTTTAGTATCCCAGTCTTGTACATATGCTTTCTGTTTTTTGGATGTGTAAATATTTTTTTCCTATTGTAAATATTTTCCTTTTATTTTGTTATTTCAAAGTTGTATCATAATTTTATTTAGGTTATAAAACAGGAATAGTACCAAGTTTCATGGCCTACTTAGCCAAGAGTTTAATAGGGTCAAAATTAATCATATTTTTCATCAACGTCCTTCTTAGCAACCATACTAGGGAGTGAAAAGTGATTACCCTCTTTTTCTCTTGTTTTATTCATTTTGCAATATTTTCATTTGATCTAGTCATTGTTTTAGTTGTCCTTTCTAATTGTTCTTTTGGCATGTTGTCTATTATTATTTTTCTCTAACTTTCTTTTAGAATCATGTCCATAGCTAAGCCTTTCCAACCAAGTACTAACCAGTATAATATAGCCTTGTGATTATTATAAATAACAAAAATGAATGTGACTGAAAATTTTCAATCAAGGTTAGTTATATACATTCACTATTTTTGTTTTGAGATATTTGTATGAAAGAGTAACTATTCTTGATCAAGTATATTGAATATTAAATGACTATTGCAACACTTCTTAAACCAAATAGTTTTCTTAATTTCAATAATCAAAATAGTATTTTATCTAGTTTATTTAACCTCCCCTTAGACACCGCCAAAACTGAAGAAGAAATAGAAAGACCGTGGGCTACTATATCTTGCGATATCAAAACTGCTAATGAGTAATTTTGAAAATATATTGCAAGATATCAACCCATTTGAATTCTCCTATCAATAAATTTCTACACCTTTATGTTAACCCTGATCTTCACATTACACTCCTGAAACATCTTGTAATTCATAAAATTTACATCAAACACCTAAAACCTCCTTATAGTCATGTCTCCTAAGGGATAAATCATTAGAATACAATTGTTTATCCACTGTTAGGGCTTAATAGTATAATATAGAAAATTTTAAAAACATTCTCAAAATATCTCTTTTGAAATCAAATACTTTGTTTATCAACTGAGTCTCTATATTTAATATCCCACGTCTTAAGATGGTTGTGCCACCTTTAGGCAACATTTGTAGTAATTAAAAAACCAACATACATCTCGATAATAATAATGTAATTATTAAGAAATATAGGTTGTTTGAATTTGAATAAGACTTAAATGTAACCCCTTGGTATCTGTCATCTCCCTTGAAATTTGCTCCTGCAACTTCCTCGTTACACAAATTTAAAGAATAACTACCTAATTTTTCTGGTAATGGGCCCTAAATTATTAAGGAAAACTTGAGAACTTTCTCAAATTCCTAAAATAATATTGGGGCTATTTCTAAGTATGTTTTTATGAGACTCTTTGTTAATTCCTTGGAAGGAGAAGTTACTTCCAACTTCTATGATTTACCACCTAAAAAGTTTTCTACCTAGCCTTAATTATCTTACTAGTTTAAATATTCCTATGGACAACAAAAAATCCCTATTAACTGGCTCAAAGAGTATGGTTTTCTAAACAAGAGAATCTACAGGGTCTTTCAATTTTAGGATTGCAAAACTTTATAACCATATTCCTGAACTAATAATGTCATATAACTAGGAAGTTATGATTCACTATTATAACATAATTCCTCCTGCCTATAGGAATAGGTTTGAAGAGAAATATGTCAATAGCCTCGCACTGGCCCTGGAAACCTATCTGAAATTCAAAAACCATAATTTAACAACTGCCATCCCTTTAAGTAAATCTAGTAAAATATTGGAGATGAATGCAAGCTTGCAATTAATGAAAGATATGGACAACATGATGATCTATTTTGAGGCTAACCTCTCTCCCATTCCTACTCAACTTGATCTCCCACCTATCTCTCAGCCTACTCTTATTTCCTCTGTAACACTAGGAACATTCCTTGTAAACTACCCTCGGTGCAATTTTGTTTAGGATTGTCATGATGAGTAGACTTGTGAAGTCATGAAGGCAAGTAAGGAAAGGATTTTTGAGAAAAAACCCATGTATTATTCTCCAGACACTATTGTAATTAGTCTCAACTAGACCAATGATGACATTAACATTATAAATACCCATGCTCAAAATTATAATAAGAAATTCTTGAAGAATTCCCTCAATCATAATCATTCTCCCAAGAAATCTGCCTCAAACACTAAATATGGTAGCCAATCTAATCAAAATACAAATATTCCGAAGGCTACTCAAAAGTACAACATAATAGAGGATCTATATAAAATAAAGGAAAATGTGAGATTACTTGTCCTAGCTCATAACCATGAGAATATTTAAGATTTCCAACTTAAAAACTTTTCTTAAGAAACAGTCCAAAATTCCAACCTCCTCTGTATCCATCATTGAGATTCAATATGAAAATTGCAAAATCCTTCTTCTGTACCAATATGATCAAGCTCCCATAGGGCGATGAACTCGGATTGATGTGACCTTTCTGCAGCAGCTCTTGAATCTACCTCTTGATTTCATCATTCTCCAGAATGGAGTGCTGATATATTGGTCCATTAGGAAACGATGCACCTCGGGTCAGATCGATGAAGTGCTTGACCTGACAATGTAGAGGAACCCCTGCGGGGGAGGTGTAGATGTCCTCGTACTCCTCCATGACCTTGTTCATCTATAGTTGTTGTGCATAGGGTCCCTGTCTGGAGGTTGTGGCCACTGTCTTCTTCTTTCCTTAAGGGCAATCATCGGGAAAACAAATTTCCCAATTTTGGAAATGGGCTAATTGCATTTTTTTGTAGTAACCAAAGAGATGGCGGTTGGCGGTGCCACCTCTAGTATCATGTACAACTTATTTCCCAAAGTAACAATAACAACACAGGGCCTTGATTCATACACAGCATGTCGCTTCCATAAGTATGGTTGTCGTAATAGTACATCACAAACTTCAAGGAGAGAAATGTCACACAATACCTCATCTATGAAGGGCTTGATGTTGTATGGAAGGCGAAATTGCTAGCTAATGCGAAGATCCCATCCTTTGGGAAGGCACCCGATGGTGTACAGTTGTGGATGTGCTATGGTCGGTAAGCCCAGCTGCTTCATCACATCTGGTGAAATGAGGTTCTTTAGGCTCCTCCTGTCGACAATGAACTATAGCGAGGAGACGTTTACCCACATCAAGGAGTGGAAGAGATGGTCTTCCTCCTCTGTATCTTCAGGTTCCTCCTTCTGGATTTTCGTGGTGGCAGTGGTGGCATTGGGCATCGCATCGATAATCTACTTCCCTTTGTCATTCCCCTTGTCGGGTTTTGACTCAGAGTCGGAACATGCATCTGATTCCGAAACCTTTAGCTCAGCCACCAGTGACTGCTTAGCCCGACACTCACTTGTGTTGTGAGTGGAGCTCTTTTGGAACTCACACCACTTTCCCGTGTCCTTTCTCAATTTCACAACATTGTTCTTTGCTTGTAGCTTTGGCGAGTTGTCTTGGGCCACCCCGCCTTGGCTTTATCCTTTGTTTTGCGGTTTGGGGGTCCCTTTCCCTTGCTTTGGATTCGCAGATCCAAAGTCTCACTTGTTATGTTTAAACTTTTGCTCGACCTTGATGACATATCACCATGCTGTGTTGAGCGAGGAGATGTTCAGAAATTCCATTTCTTCTTGGATGTACTTGTTTAGGCAGTCGTGGTATTTTATTATCAAATGCTACACCGAAGTCCCATCCTTCTTCTGTACCAACATGATCGGCCCCCTATAGGGCAATGAATAGAGATGGATGTGACCTTTCTGCAGTAGCTCCTAAATCTGTCTCTTGATTTCATTGTTCTCCAAAACGAAGCGCCCATAGATTGGTATTTTGGGCAGTGGCACACCTGGGGTCAGATCAATGGAGTGCTTGACCTTACAATGCAGAGGAACCCTTGCTGGGGAGCTGAAGATGTCCTCATACTCCTCCACAACCTTGTTGATCTATGGTTGTCATGCAGAGGGTCCCTGTCTAGAGGTTGTGGCCACTATCTTCTTCTTTCCTTGAGGGCATATCATCAAGAAAAAAAATTCTCGGTTTTGGAAATGGGCTTACTGCATTGTTTTGCAGTAACCAAAGAGATGGTGGTTGGCGGTGCCACCTCCGGTATCCTGTAAAACTTATTTCCCAAAGTAATAATAGCAACACGGGGCCTTGATTCATACACAACATGTCACTTCCACAAGTATGGTTATCCATATCGGTATGTCATGCCGAGCGAGGAGATGTTCAGGAATTCTATTTCTTCATAGATGTACTGGTGCAGGAAGTCGTGATATTTGAGTATCAAATGCTGCTCTAAATCCTTAATACCCAAATTTGTATGAAGGGTATGGAAAATATTGGTAAACTCCAGCACATCTTGGTCCCTTCCCTGCCGGAACATGGTCCATTTTATGTATTGATCCTCATAGCTTCTGTCAGGGTAGTACTACTCTTTGATGGCATCCCAGAATGAATTCCAAGTGGGTGCAATTGAAAATAGTGAGCCTGTACTTGCATCCTTCTCCTCGTAGTAGGCTTCCCATCAGTCCTTGACGTGGGGCGCTACTTTGAGAAGAACGAAAATAATCTTTTCCCGACTGGAAAAATCATGAACAGAAAAATAACCCTGTAGTAGATTTAACCATTTATCAATGGCATCTACGTCTATCTAACCTTGAAATATGGGGATTTCAAAATTATCGTGTACCTTAAACGATGTGGCATTTCCATAGTAGTTGTTGGAAGCCGATGCATCGCGCCTAGGTAGTCGCTGAAAGATTTGGGCAAAGTTGTCCATCATCGCATTCCTTTGTTGCTAAAAGGCTTCTTCGAGCAAGATTTTGGTAGGATCTCCTACCCCCTCATCTTTCTTTTCATCCGCCGTGGGAGGGCGTCAGAATTTGTGAGGCTGGCCTTGCAAATGTTTCACCATTTGAAGCCCTAACTCCATATATCTCGACCTCGTTGGGGACATGCAAATAAAAGAAAAGAGAAAAAGAAGACCGCTCTGATACCACTGATCCAAATTTGTACAGGAACGCAACAAATTATAGAGATAACCATAAACACAGATATGCAGTGGAAATAATACTTCACTTCACTAATGTAAAATATTGAACTATGCTTACAAGCAGAAATGGAAATGAACCAGCTACGATGATGGTGGGTTATCTCTGAGAAGAGATGTGGTGGCTACATGCCTCTGAACTACCTTATAATGAGGCTCAAGGGCCTTTTTATTATTGAACAGTAAGAGCAAACCCTAAACAACCAAAACCCTAACTCGAAGAGATGTAACACCAAGAGTTTATGGGTCCCATTGGGTGAGCTCGACAACCAACTTTCAGGGGTTGTGACTTGGTCATATATCTCCGTTTGATGCGTATGATAACCCATTGGAAAGATCTCTCCGAGGACTATGACAAAAAAGACAATTTTAGACAAGAACTCGCTGGTGGTAGATTTCCAAAAAAATTTCATTTAGGGCCTCAAAATGGCTCCAGAAGTTTAGGAGCCGAAAAACTGCTAAAAATAGTAAACCGTGCTACAATTAAGGAAACTGAAAAACTGAAAGAAGCAATGGTGGGAGGTCCAAGTGGAATTGGTATGTGGTGACCAATATCCACTTGGATCACTCTCTCTCTCTCTGCTATCTTATTGTATGTATATTACTTACCAATAAAAAGAGATAAATTAGATCTGACCTCTTGCAAAGCTCTTGAAGGAAAGTGATCCTTAAGTTGGCTCTACATCTTAGCCAAACCACAACTAAGTTCTACCCCTATGTAAGAGGGCGTCTAGAATGTAAAATTTAAATCTAAATGCAAATTTACTCTAAGATTCAAGTGAAACGTAATCCTATCGCGAATGAGAAAATGATAGCCTTCTCTCAATTTGAGCGAAAATGGACTAACTAACGAGAGGAAAAAGATTGTTTATATGATTGAATCCATTATATAATTTTGATTAATTAAATAAGTAGTTCATTCAATTAATGAAAGAGAAAAAAAAGGGAATGTATTTAAACAATAAATCGTTACTCCCCAATATATTCCTATCTCAATGAATTCATAATAATTCTAATCATGTTTTGTCGCTCAGAGATAGCTCCTACAAAACTTCAATAGCATAAAACAATTGATACAACAATAGTGGTCAATATGAAAATGTCATACACTATTTAGAATAGAAGATTAAAATGAATAGTAAAAATTATGGTAGTAAAATGATTTATTCACATCCCAAACAATAATGCACATGAAATGAAAGTTAATTAAAATCATACCAAAATCTGATTACAAGTCTTTCATTGCATGAGAAGCTTCAACTCCTTGGATAAATTGCTAACAATAGTGCAAAACAATCTTATGTTTCAGAGCTCAAAATTCTCTATCTCTCGATAATTAAACTCACTGTACATTACAATAGTGAAAATGCAGAGCAAAGAAAATAACATTGTTTTCACCAAACCTCAGATCTGAAGTTTTCCCCTCACCAACAACTATAATATCCTATATAATATCCTATACAATAGTGCCTTCAAAGCCTCTATTTGTAGAGAAGAGGAACCCCTTCCTCATTCTCAAAATTACTAGTTAATAATTTACAAAAATATGAAAATGGGAAAGTCGCTAAGAGTAGTTTTCCAAATCTTGTATTCAAGTTGTAAATTCCTCAATTTTCACTTTCCTGGTCTCTTTTCATTGCTCCTAAATTCTTTAAATATGGACTTATCCAACTCATATTCTGCAACAAACTAATCAAAACAAAAGAACAAATTAAGCTATACATTAAAATCGGAATTAGAAAATCTGGAAAAAAACAACTTTCATGAAATTGCTAAATTAAAATAAATGAAATACCAACTCCAAGATATGATTCCTTCTAATGGATCTAATTAGCCTTTGAATCAATATTGGAGACTAAATTAGTGACATCAATTTTCCCCAACCAATAAAATTTGTGCAATGCAAATTTGTCACTTTGTCTTTTGCTTAATTTTTGGGTCAGTAAATGATTGAATCTACTAAAATTGACATTCCCATATTATTCTCCTCATTTTTCATTTTTCAACGAGCTATTATGAGCTTTATTTGGCTAAGGAAATTTTGAGTTATGCCTCTTCTAAGTTCAAGCGTCAAAACTTCGAGAATTCTAAAACAAATACATGCTTAGACTAATATTAAAGAAATTTTAATTAAAATATTCTATATAATTTAAATTAATATTTATTACTAAATAAACAATAAAAATTATTAATTTACAATTATTCATTATTTAAATATAAATAAAATTAAAACTAAATTAATTACAAATTTTATTAAATTCATTGCTAACTCGACGCTAGACATCAGTCTGATCTGCAGCTTGGACACCCACAGTGACGACATTCTTGTTGGACACAGGAGGCTTAAGGTATCAAGGCCTCGCATTAAGCTTGCAGTTGGGCATCCCAGGATTAGTATGGCACCTCGAACTGGCCATTTGGGGCCTCGCAGGGGGCGCAATTATGGTCAGCGAGCCGGCAGTCGAGGAAGGGGCCAAGCAAACCCAAAGTGCCTCTCTCCTCTGGCTGTAGCAGAGCCTCCCTCCTCTGATTCTAATTATTCGAGCTCGGACATTAGTAACGCTGTTTAGACGGTGACTCTTCGTTATCGTCGTCGGAGGGATAAGCCCGTGGTCAAAGCTATGATCACTGTGATTTTCTCCGAGGATAATGAGGAGGAGGATAATTGGAAGGACGACACAGCGGAATAGGTGCCTCCCTCCTCGGATGACCCGGACAGCTCTTACAGCCCGGAGATCCACAACAAGGTAGATGATGAAAGCACCCAAGGTTTTTCAGTGGAGCAGGCGGAGGCTCTTAAGGAAATTGGAAGCCTTAAAGGCAAAGAGCCCATGGAGGTGGCTGATAACCCAATGGATGCTCTCATGGAGACTCAGAGCAGCAAGCCTGCCTCCCCTCTGAGCAAGGTTAGAGAGGAAGAATCTGAGGATTCTTTTGACTACACCCTGTACCTCAAATTGCCCCCTGGAATTGATAGGCTGGACGATCTTCCAGCGGGGATGGAGGTAACTTGGGAGAGGGACCCGGTTCGAGCAGCAAAAGATAGGAAGAAGCGAGCTCAGGAAAAAGAAGCGGAGGAGAAGCAGAAGCAAAACAAGTGATTCGGTTGCGTCAGGGATCGTCAATGGTTTCAAAGGCGCAGCATCTTCTTTTTTTGTTTTTTGGTTCATGGGGAGGCAACCAGCAATGGATGCATTCAAGCATGGCACCCCTGTTCTTCTTGTGGATTATGTCTAGGATATGGGTACTGTTCACCTGTCTTTTTCTCTTACCGTGCTTATATAATGAACTTTACAGCAGTAGTTAATTCCCCTTCGGTTGAAGGTTTTGTAACCTCTGGCTCGGATAAGCAGAGGATCCAGGTTGACAAGGAATTTTTTGACAGAGAGCTGATCATGCGCTCTCAGAGGTACTTACCTCTTGTAAATACTTTTTTTGTACTTTTAATATAATTAGTTCAGTCTTTGCTCAGCAAAAAAAAAAATATGTTAAAAAATTAATTAATTAAATTAAATTAACAATATTTATTTAAAATATCTAAACAATAAATTAAAATCAATATAAAAAATATCAATAGTGGCTTCAGGTTGACATGAAGGAATGGTAAGTAAAGGGAGGAGAACCATTATAATATACAAAAAAGTGGGAGTTATAAGGTAGAGTGAAGTGAGGTTTCAGAAAAAGGAATTTTGGAACCTCATTGAAATTGAGGTTACAAAAGCTTTGGGGCCAGATATGGAAAATAGCATAGACGAGTGGAGGGCAGGAGATGGGAGGTATAAATATAATTTCGAGAAGATGAAAATTTTGCAGGTGATTTGTAATTGCCTTACGGAATTTGAAAATTCTGAAATCTCAAGGTGTGAGGAGTGAGGTCCTCGGGAGTGATAAGGAGGACATGAGGTTGGAGTGATGATTTCGGAGGAAGGAACATTTCGGGGAATATTAAAATGAAGTTATGTAATTTTGGAGAATTATAAAATGAAGCTATGAATTTTAGGAGTCTCGAAATGGAGCGAGGTGAGAGATGAGGTAAGGTAAGAGGTGAGAGATGAGGTAAGGTAAGAGGGATTCAAAGTGATAAGAATTTTCAGAAGTATGAATTTTGTAGTTAATTTAAAAATAAGCGGTATGAATTTAGGAGTTAATTTAACTAGCATTCGCACCAAATGTTGTAAAGAAAATGTTGTAAGGTATAAATTCAAAAAGAATACTGAGATATAGAAAAGATCATTAAATATAAAAATTAGTAAACAAAATATAATAAATTGCTAGGGCAATTCTACTGTTTTTGTAAGCCATAATCACACTCTTCAGGTAAGGTATGAAATCTCTTTTATCAGGAGAAGGACACTGAAAATTTTGAAGAGACATCTATGAAATTTCCTAATGTACTTGCGGCGAGCCAGACACCGAATTATATAATACAAATACTCTTTCTAGTTAAAAAAATAAGAGCGACCATGTGTGCTCCTGTAGACTTTTGTAACAACCTTGAACAATTTTAATTGAAGAAGACATTCTGAAGGATGAAATGCAACTTTACAAGGAGTAAGTTGAGGGTAGAACAATAGCATGCCCTTATGACCTATGGCATCAAATTTGCAAAGGAAGAGATGGGTCTTGTAAAAGGCATGGATACCCTTTCGGGATGTTCGGAGAAGGAAAATGATGGGAATGTAAACAGTGACCTGAAATCCAGTTGGAAAAAACCTCCAAGGCCTCCAAGAAGAGTTGGGGATGCTTCTAGGGAAAGGTATATGAATAGTGTATTTCTGCTACACCTTTGCGAAGAAAAGCAAGGCTAGAAAGAATCAAATCAGCAAGAAACCGCAACTTTGCAAAGCCTTCTTCAGAAAAAACAAGCTTTTGGGCCCTGTAGTTACTCATTAATTCGGTGTTATTAGGATAACTCAAGGTAATCACTGTTCTTTTGCTTCACAATTGTCTCCTTTTTAGTTAAAGATAAATACCTTTATTGCTTAGAGGATCACGACTCTATATTGTTCTTAACCTAAAGGAAAAGAAACTTTAGCCCACAGGAAGTGTATCCATTAGATTGATGTCATTACAACGATCATAGAGTTCTGCATGTTGGTTTTGTTTCAACATCTTATTCTAAATGTAAAATGCGATTCTCCATTTTCCTTTTTCCACTCTGGCAATTTAATTTTAAGGTTTTCTGCTCGCAAACATCAGGGGCCAAACATAACTCCATGCTTATTATGCACCCATCATCTTATTGTGCCTTTGGAATAATTGTTGTAATTTCCACGGAAATTTTCTGATTTCACTCTCTATTAGGCATATTCACCAAAGCTTATTCTCTAGTCAACAGTGTGATAGCTTGAAATAGGATTTTGCAATCCTACCGAAATCTTTAGGAAATTTTGCTATAAGGATTGAAATTTTGCAAGACCTATTTTTACTTCTATTATGTCAGCTTGATGAATTTGATTAGTGGGAGAAGCTTATATTTTCTTCCCGGGTTGCTTCTCAAGCATGTTTTCACAAGGCACCAGTACCCTACAAAATTTATCACCAAAATCATGACAAGCAAGTCAATTGTCTATGCACAATTTCACAAGTCCTGTCTCAAATAATGAATCAGCACCGGCCAGTGTAAGCCTCTCCTACCCGCCATTGCTTTAATTCCTCAGAGTATTGAGTGGCTATTGATTGTAAGACTACTAATGTCAATGTTTTAGTTTCACCTCATGCTTTATTGGGTACTGATGATGCTTTTCCTAGCTGTGATAACCACACTATCGGAATTGGGTCCTGACTACTGAGAAAAATGGGATATACAGGAGGAGGACTTGGGAAAAATGGACAGGGTATTGTTGTTCCTATTTCCCCTACGATGCAAATATATAAAGCAGGTTTTGGATATGATGCTGCTTCTACCTCCTTGCCTACACCTGGCCTTACCGAGCACAAGAAAGTTTTGTTTGTTGGTGGTGGTATTTAGACTGAAGAGCAACCTATTGTTGATTATTACTTATTGTGATTCACAAATTGATGAGATGGTTGTTCCTAATAGGCAGGAACTTGAGAATGTTGTTGTAGCTTATATTGTCACTCATTTTATGACTAAGTTGTTGTCAGATAAGCCACTGCTAACTATGCTGAAATAATTGATGAGGTGGCTATTTCAACTCTTGTTGGAAGTGTTGTTTGTCATTTAGAGCTTGAGGCTGAGCCCTCTATTCCTAAAAAACAGGAATATGAGCCATATCATCACCCTCATAAGACTAGGAGAAGTTTTCCGAGGGATCAAAATTATTAGAATAGTGGAAGGAAATGAAAGCTTCAAACTTGGAGCTTTCCCAACAAGGTATGGTGGGCGTGGGTCGCTAGAAATAAGCTGCCCTGGTTGAAGTGTTTTCCAGCATCATTCATAAAGAAACTACATGATTTGAGTTTGATTTGAGTTGTTTTGAATGGGGTTTTTTGCTTTATCGGGATCCAAAACAAATCAATTCCACAACATACCATGTTACCGCTGGCGGGTATGCATTGAACGTCTAGAAAAATATATCAATATAAATACGAGGAGGAAACAACTGATGACTCGCCCCTTACTTGAACAGATAGAATGGCATAGACATAGATTGAAAAGGCGTGGAGTAATCCCTGCTATATTCTAGCCTACCCATTTGGACGAAACAGCTGATAGAGGCCACTGATTATGCTACCAGCTCATCAGTAGATCCCTCACTTAAAAGAGTAATAGTATGGAGCCCTCTCTTCTTTTTTGAAAGGTAGGGTAGGTAAGGCTGAAAACGATGCATTTTGGTTATGTCCCACACCCATCTATTGGTGAGCTGGCAAGGCTTTTCCCACTTTTCCCTGTGTCCTGCGCATGCATGAACACATCAAGTAGATGAACAATATATATAACATAGTCAAAATAAAGTGCTCAACATCACAATTTACCCTTTCACAGTTATTTCTGTCAGACTTCCAACCTGGAGTTATCCCATACAATCATGCGCACCTGTTTCATCATATTGGAAAAGTGGCCTGCATCTGATCAGTAGCATCATATCATAACACATGCATATAGATATACAACATAATCAGAATATAATCACCGCCAACGTAAATTCAAAGGCCACTAAAACCTCATTAAAGCACTCTCCTCTATTGTTTCTACTAAACAGCTCAGCCGACCTGCAGTACCAGCCAGCAAACAATGACACCGAGTTGCAGAAAGAGGAACCCTGGCCTTGAAGCTACAGATGCCCGAAGGAAATTCTGGAGGAACCAACTTCAAGACGAACCAAGAGCAGAGGGTTCGTCGGGGACAAGAGTATGAAGTCAATCTGAAAAAAAAAAACAAAGAAAACCCAATTAGGTTCGGTTCAAAATAAAAGATGGAAAAATTCCCCATGAAACATATAAATTAATCAAGATGACTTCTGAAAATTTACCTTGCACAATCTCTAAGAAGCAGAAGCCTCCTACTTTGCACCTAGTAATCTGGCCACACCAAGTTTGATTAGAGGTCAATACATAAATAGTGGAAACTGAATAGCACAACAAAAAAGAAGAACCAGGTAAACCCCAAACTATACAGTTTCCGGGCTGCAGCAAAGAATGCCTTCCTGCACAAAAGAATGCCCCGCTCTGCAGCAAATTGTTTACGGTAACAAGACTCTTCAGGTAAGGTACGAAATCTCTTTTATCAGGAGAAGGACACTGAAAATTTTGAAGAGACATCTATGAAATTTCCTAATGTACTTGCGGCGGGCCAGACACTGAATTATATAATACAAATACTCTTTCCAGTTAAACAAATAAGAGCGACAATGTGTTCTCCTGTAGGGTTTTGTAACAACCTTGAACAATTTTAATTGAAGAAGACTTTCTGAAGGATGAAATGAAACTTTACAAGGAGTAAGTTGAGGGTAAAACAATAGCATGCCCTTATGACCTATGGCATCAGATTTGCAAAGGAAGATAGAAGAAGACTTTCTGAAGGATGAAATGCAACTTTACAAGGAGTAAGTTGAGGGTAAAACAATAGCATGCCCTTATGACCTATGGCATCAAATTTGCAAAGGAAGAGAATTAATACCAATGCATTACTATCGATATTTCCCAAAATATTTACTGATTTGCAAAAATGAAGGATCACAAGATATGAAATTGATTAGCACACCATTAAAATGCAGAACTAAGTAAACTATGAATTCAAGAAAATTGATACGTGCTTTAATATCTCAATGCTACTATGTCTCAAACCAAAAATACAGTGCAAGAAAGACAATGATAACACACGGCACAGAAACAAAAATTTACCCTTGAAACTAAATGCTTGAAAACCAACAGCAATAGAGCTCAGGGAACCCTTGAATTATGTATAATTATCAGATGTTGGTTTTCAACATTCAAATCCTATTGAAGTTATTGTGCTAATGAAGCTCAAAATTTCTGAGTAAGTACAAGAATTGTTTTAGCAAAGCCTGTTAATTAAAGAACGTGTAATGAGAATGGCTATCTCAGGCTAATTCTCAAGAACAATTTGACATTTGGTTACCAACCTGCAATAGGGAAGCTAGGTCCCCACATGAGTTTTACCTGTTCTTTTGGGCATTGTGTTTCATTCAAGACTCTCATCTAGTGGGAAGTTTCATGCCCCTTTGCTGAATTTGGAGATTATGTTGTTGTCAATTGATAGGAATGGCGGTTTTGCTTTAGTTTAAGAAGTTTTGGGTACCCTTTAGGCTCACTACTGTGATGAAAATGGATGGGTTAGGGACCTGCATGCAATTAAAACGAGCATGCATTATGCCCCTGAATTTGAGTGCTACTTTTCCAAAGAATGCTAATATACCCATTCCATATTTAGACATAGATGGGATTGTCTTAAAATTAGGAAGGGCAAATGGACATGATTTACAAAGGGATATTACAGTCACTGAAGCAGAGGCTCCGACATTCCTAGCGTTGATCAATTTTTTTTTTGGAAAAATAAGGTATAGGTTAAGCTTAACATTAGTAGTTAATGCATTAGAAGATGACAATGCAGGGAACAATACACTTCAATATGGGGCTGTCTAGGAGACAAATTCTAAGTTGGGTTTTTCATCTCATCACAATACAGTGAAGGAGTCCACTGTTATTGCAGTTACAAATATGGGTCTTGCAAAAGGCATGGATACCCTTTCTGGGTGTTTGGAGAAGGAAAATGATGGGAATGTAAACAGTAACCTGAAATCCAGTTGGAAAAGTATTCTTACAGTAAACATATAATGTTAGAAAAACTGAAGATATTCTCTCAGGAATTGGATGCTATCAAATTCATAATCAGTGAACCACCTATAGCTGGTTGTTCTTTATGCTATCTGTAGTTTTGGTTAGCTCTTATAGTTTTCATCATTAATTGGTTAAAATACATGCAATATTCTGTTTGTTTTTCTTCTTCAACTAATACATAATAATACCATTCGCCACATTAATGATGACGTGGACAGTTTAGGTGGGGCAGTGGTGATTCCTGCAAGTCTGGCCAATCTTACACAATTCAGACTTGCTCAAGAGCATCAACAATCACTTATTATCATATGTCCCAACCATAGTATCCAACTATCGAGACCATATGAACATCATTCATTCCATGCATTCTAATTAGTTACATAGACAGGATTACAGACAACATCTCATCAAACTTAGATTTCCTTTGTAGTAAAAATCAATTAGCTACAGAAAGTTGTGAAGTTAGTTTTGACACTTTGAATAATACAGACAAAAGCTTGAAAAAAACTTCAATGAGTAGTTCTCTGTTTAGCAGTCAATGTGGGGATATTTATATAAAAAAATAGTACAAGGATTTGTAAAAACTATGGAGAGTGGCGACAACTGATATATCCTCACACCAAGAACATGTCCTCATGTGCTTCCAAACCACCTGAAAGAAACCATTGAAATTTCTACCTCATTGGACTACTCTTTTAATTAATATAATCAACATCAAATGAGCCATTGACCTCACAACATTAATGCCAAATATATTTTTTTGGCATACATAACATGCGGGCCTACCAAGCTGAGTGTGTTATGGAATGGACAAACATGGGTAGGACTATTGTAAATCAATTCAAAACACCAAAACTCCAGAGGTCGGAGTTAGTGATGGAACAGATTTGTAATAAAAAATTCCTGGAAGTGATGGGACAGATTTGTAATAAAAAATTCCTGGAAATAAGTCAAAAAGCATGCTTAAATGCTGCAAAACGTCAGATGATTATGCTCAGCGATCGTGATGCATCAATAAGGAACAATGGCCAACCTCTAGCAATGTTGTATATGTTATACTCTATGTTTTTAATAAAAGTATTAACACATGGAAAAAATCTAAGTATCCAAAATTTAATTTGATTCTCATGTCTTTCCTAATGTTATAGATGGACCAAAATGAATTTCCATATATCTTTAGATTTCTATATTCTGCAACCAAAAAATGGGAGAGAAGTGAACCCCCAACTATGCTAGAACCTCGTCCCTACTATCATCCTACAATCTTCGAATAACACATAAAACTAACATATCTTGGTCCTTGAAAACACAACATGGCATTTTAATTTTATAGAAAATAAAATAGGAAATCCAAATAACGGTGGAAAATACCCAAACAAACATTAAAAAGTCAATAATTTTAGCCACTTCTATATCACACAATAAAAGTCTATAGTATCTACTCCTTGAAAATGATATGGTTTAAAAAATATATTGTGCTACATAGAGTCTAGATATGTTTGGAAAAAACATATCAACAATATCAAGGTTCATAATGACCAAGTTTGAACTTGTAGAATTTCCTATGCGTGAGGAACTTTGTCACCTAGATGGGACAAGCAGAGTGTAATGTTAAACAAAAGTCCATCATAGCAATATGACATTATAATAAGATAGCTCTCAGTTACATAGATCGTATATAAATAGCAACCACGAGCCAAAGAGGACCCACAAGGCATGTTACCCAAAACATCGAGAATGTTACACCACAAACAAATCTATACAACTCTCAACATTAAAAATATGGTCATCTTCAACACCATCTAGCCTTTCCATCTCCCAATTGACTACGGTTGTAATTTCTTGGGCTTATATTTATTGAAGCATTTGGCAACATTCATGGCACCCATATGATAAGAAGACATTTGCAATGCAAAGAAGGCAAATTCACTGCCTGGATCTAAAGTGAAATCAGAAGAATGTTGGTATCCTTGGCTAGTTGAAAGAACACTCATCTCAAAGAAACAACAATGCAAGATATATCATCTTTGCTAAAATGGTTTAGTGATTCATTTGTCAGTTGCTTTTCCACTACCTCTGGATCCTTGGTTTTCTTAACAAAATTAACAGCCTCTTGATTCTCCATAACCTACTTAAGATACAAACTAGAAATTACTTATCAGATCCATGGCACAAAATCCCAACAAGAAAACAGACAAGAACACAAGTGACAGAGCACTCAAGCTAATATTGTTAAATGTTATAGATCAAGAAAAGCAACCTTCCATAAACCATCAGTGGCCAAAATTAAAAATTCTATTCCAGAATTAAAATCCACATGTTTCACATCAGAATCTGATCTTAGATGCAATTTTAGATGCTTGTCTCCAAATAGCTGAGAAACTACAAGTTCCCCATCTACTCTGGGTACATCTCTTGCAAATATAATATGTTGGCATATAATGTAATTATAAAACGATATGATTTTATATCCTCTTTCACAAATGGAAAATAGGATATAATGGATACACTCTAATGCCTAACCGCAGGAAAAAATTATGACAAGATGAAACATGCAAAGACTAATTTATGCATTCTTTTCAATGATCGGATTTCCCTTGTTCCATGGCACGTCCATCAGTGGAAAAGTTGCAAAATTCATGCAACTCCACAATGGTAAAATTCCGAAGAAGAAAAAAAAATATATGTTCAACAATAACAACAAAAAAACCAAAAAAAGCAAGAAAATGACAAGAATGTTTATTTTTTTGAATTACTTCTCAATCAGTGATGTTTGGTGAAACTGATTAATTCTATCCTATTGTATATTGTATGTGATATTGAACAGGATCCATGTAACTCAAAATTGATTATTACAGGCAACTGCCAGAGACTAACCGATACAACAACCCCATGTCAAACCAGAATCCAATTACTCTATCCTACTTTATGAAATTTCCCTATGAACCCTTGAGTAAATGTTTGATTGTCTTTTCTTCATAATGGAAACAAACTTGGCACGTTCGAGATGAAACCACCCCTATTCTCTATACTTCCACATTCAATGCTGGTGCTTGGCTCATGATCAACTAAGAGCTGGATCGCCCTCCCCTTTTGGCACAAAACTACTCTAGAGTCACCAATGTTTGCAACAATTATATTTTTCCCATCAATCAAGATGGATGTGACAGAATTTGAACCACCTAGACCGAGCTTTGGAGTCTGCTCAAGAATGGCCTTGTCTGTCTTCTCATAAGCTTTAACCATGCCTTAAAAGGATCAGACCAAAATTCATCCTGAAATAAAAAAGAAAGAGAAACAATGTATACATATATTCAAAATCTGTCGAAGCAAACATACATATGAAAAAATTCCACGTACTAGCTTGGGGTTATTAATTTCATGCCATGGGTTCAATTGAATAAAATTACTTTTGTCTAGAAACCATCAATACCCATGGCCCAACAAGGTATGGAGCCTGAACATTGCCCAGAAAGACACTAAAAAGTTTCTGAAATACAAGTCTTGTATTCCATAGTCTGCGAAATCACCTCACCTAAGATATTTTGAAACAAGTTCTTCTACAGGTATGAGGCCACATTGTCACCTAAGTGACCATCAACGGTGGCATACAACCCAAACTCAAGGTCTCTAAATTTTCTGAATTCTGCAACATGATAATCCTCCATAGGATGAGTTGACTTTCCCTTCACTAGACTGAATCCATGAACTTGGGGTTTTTAATCTCATTCCATATGTTCAATAGAATAAAATTACTTTTTTCTAGCAACCATCAAAACCCATGGCCTAGCAAGAGATGGAACCTAAACATTACTCAGAAAGACACTAAAAAGTTGTCGAAATACAACAGTTTTGTATTCCATAGTCTACAGAAATCACCTCACATAAGATATTTTGAAACAAGTTCTTCTGCTGGTATGAGGCCACATTGTCACCTAAGTGACTATCAAAGATGGCATACAACCCCAACTCAAGGTCTCTAATTTTCCAGAATTTTGCAACATGATAATCCTCCATAGGATGAGTTGACTTTCCCTTCAATAGACTGAATCTATGAACAATTTTGTTGGAACTAAGTTGGCTTTTTCCTTTTCTGGTACTAAAAGTAGAATCCACACATATCACATCATACACACACAAACATAGTCCATAGTTTAAACCAAAAATAAAGGAATATGCAACAACAATCCAAAGAACATGAAACTGTTGATCTCCTACAAGTCCTTGCTCTCAAGCTACAGTTGAACATTTAAAAAATAAGCATAGAGATACAAAGGAGTAATTAGTCCTAGTTATATGGGTTGTATATATAAGTCTAAAAGATTAATTATAATTTATTGTTTCCAATCTCTCCAATTCTCAAACACTGCATAATTAAATAAGGCTGGCCTTGATCCTGTGCCACACCAAATAAGGTCATCCCAAGACCTGACCATACAAGGGACTGTCTGGAGTGGGACCATCTCTTTGATCTTTTGGGTTTTTGTAATAGAATTACTTTTGTCTAGCAACCATAAAAACCCATTGCCTGACAAGATATGGAGCCTGAACATTACTCAGAAAGACACTCAAAATCTGCCAAAATATAATAGCTGCAAGTATGAGGCCACATTGTCACCTAAGTGATCATCAGAGATGGCATACAATCCCAACTCAAGATATCTAATTTTTCCGAATTCTGCACATGATAATCCTCCATAGGATGAGTTTAATTGCCCTTCACTAGACTGAATCCAAGAGCTTGGGGTTGTTAATTTCATGCCATACATTCAATCAAATAAAATTACTTCTTCCTAACAACCATAAAAACCCATGGCCCAGCAAGATATGGAGCCTTAAAATTACTCAAAAAGACACTAGAAAGTTGCCGGAATACGACAGGCTTGTATTCCATAGACTACATAAATCACCTTACTTAAGATATTTCGAAAAAAGTTCTTCTGCAGGTATGAGACCACATTGTCACCTAAGTGACTATCAAAGATGGCATACAACCCCAACTCAAGGTCTCTAATTTTCCAAAATTTTGAAACATGATAATCCTCCATAGGATGAGTTGACTTTCACTTCACTAGACTAAATCCATGAACAATTTTGTCGGAACTAAGTTGGCTTTTTCATTTTCTTGTACTAAAAGTAGAATCCACACCTGTCACATCCTACAAACACAAACATAGTCCATAGTTTAAACCACATATAAAGGAATATGCAACAACAATCTAGAGAACATGAAACTGTTTGTCACCTACAAGACTCTGCTCTCAAGATACAATTGAACATTTAAAAAATAAGCCTAGAGATACAAAGGAGTAATTAGTCCTAGTTCTGTGGGCTGTAGATCTAAGTCTAAAAGATTAATTATTGTTTCAAATATCTCCAATTCTCAAACACTGCAGACTTAAATAAGGTCGACCTTGATTGTGTGCCACACCAAATAAGGTCATCGCAAGACCTCACCCTACAAGGGATTGTCTAGAGCGGGATCAGCTCTTTGATCTCTTAGGTTTTTGTAATAGCCCAAATGTAAACTTCCCTTGGAGTAATAACACATAACTGTAAATTTACTTGTGGGCATCGTGTGTAGTGTTGTATGTTTGTTGATTAATTCTATCATGTTCTATCTTGCATGTGCGAGTGAACAAGATCCATGTAACTCAAAAATGATTATTGCAGGCAACTCCCAGAGACTAACTAATGCAACAACCTCTGTCAAACCAGAAGAAAATTACTCTATCCTATGTTATGAAATTTCCATATGAACCCTTAAGTATGTGTTTGATTGTCTTTTCTTCATAATGGAAACAAATGTGGCACGTTTGAGACGAAACCACCCCTATTCTCTATGCTTCCACGTTCGGTGTGGGTGCTTGGCTCATGATCAACTGAAAGTTGGATTGCCCTTCCCTTTTGGCACAAAACTGCTCTAGAGTCACCAACGTAGTCACTGTTCTTTTGCTTCACAATTGTCTCCTTTTTAGTTAAAGATAAATACATTTATTGCTTAGAGGATCACGACTCTATATTGTTCTTAACCTAAAAGAAAAGAAACTCTAGCCCACAGGAAGTGTATCCATTAGATTGATTTCATTGCAACGATCATAGAGTTCTGCATGTTGGTTCTGTTTCATCATCTTATTCTAACTGTAAAATGTGGTTCTCCATTTTCCTTTTTCCACTCTGGCAATTTGATTTTAAGGTTTTCTGCTGGCAAACGTCAGGGACCAAACATAACTCCATGCTTATTATGCACCCATCATCTTACTCTGCCTTTGGAATAATTGTTAGAGTAGCTTCCATGAAAAGTTTCTGATTTCACTCTCTGTTAGGCATATTCACCAAAGCTTATTCTCTAGTCAATAGTGTGATAGCTTGAAATAGGATTTTGCAATCCTACTGAAATCTTTTGGTAAATTTTGCTATAAGGATTGAAATTTTGCAAGACCTATTTTTACTTATGTTATGTCGGCTTGATGAATTTGATCAGTGGGAGAAGCTTATGTTTGCTTCCTGGGTTTCTTTTCAGGCATGTTTTCACAAGGCACCGGTACCCTACAAAATTTATCACCAAAATCAGGACAAACAAGTCAATTGTCTATGCACAATTTCACAAGTCTTGTCTTAAATAATGAATCAACACCGGCCAGTGTAAGCCTCTCCTACCCGCCATTTCTTTAATTCCCCAGAGTATTGAGCGGCTATTGATTGTAAGACTACTAATGTCGATGTTTTAGTTTCACCTCATGCTTTATTGGGTACTGATGATGCTTTTCCTAGCTTTGATAACCACACTATCGGAATTGGGTCGACTGCTGAGAAAAATGGGATATACAGGAGGAGGACTTGGGAAAAATGGACAGGGTATTGTTGTTCCTATTTCCCCTATGATGCAAACATATAAAGCAGGTTTTGGATATGATGCTACTTCTACCTCCTTGCCTACACCTGGCCTTGCCGAGCACAAGAAAGTTTTGTTTGTTGGTGGTAGTATTTAGACTGAAGAGCAACCTATTGTTGATTATTACTGATTGTGATTCACAAATTGATGAGATGGTTGTTTCTAATAGGAAAGAACTTGAGAATGTTGTTGTAGCTTATATTTTCACTCATGTTATGACTAAGTTGTTGTCAGAGCAGCCTACTGCTAACCATGCTAAAATAATTGATGAGGTGGTTATTTCAACTCTTGTTGGAAGTGTTGTTTGTCATTTAGAGCTTAAGCCTGAACCCTTTGTTCCTAAAAACCAGAAATATGAGCCATATCATCACCCTCATAAGACTAGGAGAAGTTTTCCCAGGAATCAGAATTATTAAAATAGTGGAAGGAAATGAAAGCTTCAAACCTGGAGCTTTCCCAACAAGGTATGGTGGGCGTGGGTCACCAGAAATAAGCTGCCCTGGCTGATGTGTTTTCCAGCATCATTCATAAAGAAACTACATGATTTGAGTTTGATTTGAGTTGTTTTGAATTGGGTTTTTTGCTTGATCGAGATCCAAAACAAATCAATTCCACAACATACGATAACAAATCAATTCCACAACATACCATGTTACCGCTGGCCGGTATGCACTGAATGTCTAGAAAAATATATGAATATAAATATGAGGAGGAAACAACTGATGACTCGCCCCTTACTTGAACGGATAGAATGGCATAGACATAGACTGAAAAGGCGGGAAGTAATCCCTGCTATATTCTAGCCTACCCCTTTGGACGAAACAGCTGATAGAGACCACTAATTATGCTACCAGCTCATCAGTAGATCCCCCACTTAAAAAAGAGCAATAGTATGGAGCCCTCTCTTCTTTTTTGAAAGGTAGGGTAGGTAAGGCTGAAAACGATGCATTCTGGTTATGTCCCACACCCATCTATTGGCGAGCTGGCAAGGCTTTTCCCGCTTTTCCCTGTGTCCTGCGCATGCATGAACACATCAAGTAGATGAACAATATATGTAACACAGTCAAAATAAAATTCTCAACATAAAAATTTACCCTTTCACAGTTATTTCTGTCAGACTTCCAACCTATAGTTATCCCATACAGTCATGCGCACCTGTTTCATCATATTGGAAAAGTGGCCTGCATCTGATCAGTAGCATCATATCATAACACATGCATATATATATACAACATAATCAGAATAATCACTCCCAACGTAAATTCAGAGGCCACTAAAACCTCATTAAAGCACTCTCCTGGGTTGATTCTACTAAGCAGCTCAGCCGACCCGAAGTACCAGCCAGCAAACAATGACACCGAGTTGCAGAAAGAAGAACCCTGGCCTTGAAGCTATAGATGCCTGAAGGAACTTGAGGAGGAACCAACTTCAAGACGAACCAAGAGCAGAGGGTTCGTGGGGGACAAGAGTATGAAGTCAATCTGCAAAAAAAAAACAAAGAAAACCCAATTAGGTTCAGTGAGCAGAGGGTTCGTGGGGGACAAGAGTATGAAGTCAATCTGCAAAAAAAAAAAAAAAAAAAAACCCAATTAGGTTCGGTTCAAAATAAAAGATGGACAAATTCCCCATGAAACACAGAAATTAATCAAGATGACTTCTGAAATTTACCTTGAGCAATATCTAAGAAGCAGAAGCCTCCTACTCTGCACCCAGTAATCTGGGCAAACCAAGTTCGATTAGAGGTCAATACATAAATAGTGGAAAATGAATAACACAACATAAAAGAAAAATCAGGTAAACCCCAAACTGTACAGTTTCCGGGCTGCAGCAAAGAATGCCTTCCTGCACAAAAGAATGCCCCGCTCTGCAGCAAACGCTCATATCCGTCCGCGGACGAGTTGGTTAGGGTAACAGGATGGGTAATTAATTTTAATTAACTAATCTTACAGTAAAGGTTTTTTTAGTTAAATTGGACGGAAGACAACTATTTAATCGTCTAACAACAGATCTGACAGGCAGGATTGTGATAGAAAGGCAGCTAGGGAAGTTGATCTCAGAGGGAACGCCTTACGGCGTAGAAATAAGTTATGATATTCACTAGTTCTGAAATGAGAAAAGGTGTCGAGGTAAGAGGAAGGTAAGTGAAGTGAGGAGAGCAGAGATTATACGAGAGGGTTTTAAGGTTTCTGATGGCCAAGTATAAGAGTACTAAGATTTTTATGAAGGAAATCAAATTTTAGAAGCTAAAAATCACACCAAACTTCATTATTTAAATGAATCCAAGTACATCCTTCATAGAAATGCAAGTTGAGTTACTGAGTTATAAGTTCTTTCCATAACAAGACTAATAAATACATGCCTCTAGAGGAAAAATCGAATTGGTACAGATACAAATTGTTGGGGAATCATTCTCCTTGACAAGAGGAAGCTTTCCCCTCCAAAATCTCTCAAATACTTGATTTAGTTCCTAACACTAAGAATATGCATTAAATGACAGAGAGCACATTCCTAGATTTTCTCAATCACTAGATTTCCATAATATGTTCAGTAATTTCATCATATCATATTCATTTATTACCTAATTTTGGTCCTCCTTTAGCAGGGAACAATTCCCTAGATTATTGTATCTTCCAAGTCTTCATAATCTACCCAATATCTTCATAATATTCTACAAAAACAAATAATATTAGGCACAAATATGAAATTATCTCTAAACCTTCCTAATGAACATATTAAAGATAAAAATATATCATTGAATGCAAAAAGAGAGGTTTAATGTCAGAGGTTTAAGGTCTGGAAGGATAGTTAGAAGGGACCTAAATTGTATCTAATTCAGAGGCCTGTCGATATTTAATCCATAGATATCATATTGCACTCCTATCTCTTGATGAGAAAATAACTTAGTCCTTAAATCTTATTGAAAAAATTAAAAGGATACTCAATTAATACCATGATGAGAAAGCTAAACACTTTACCTTTAAGCTAGGCCAACAAGTTCTATTATGCGACTCCACCCATGATAATAAGGGGAAACATACCATGTTTTAGAGACTTTGGTTTGGCCCATATGAACTTGTTGCTAAAATTGTGGTTAACTCCTATTTTCTAAAGGATTATGATGACAGGTTATTGTTGTGCCCTACAAATTACTATTATATGAAACACTTCATTGATCCTGTTGTAGGATTGGTTCAACTGTAAATCAACGTTTGGTTTGAATTTCTATGTTTTGTTTTATTCTCTTTACTATTATTTACCTTGATTTTTCATTTATATGTTTCCTTGTTATTTTTTTTTTATTATTAGATTTTTTTATTGGAGAATGTCAGGTATAGAGTTTTTCGAAATATTTACACAAAACAACAATTTTTCCAGCTTGGCTGCAACTTGCTCAAAAGGTGAAGGTAGCGACACTATGACTAGAGTCTAGTATCATATCAACTTTACAGACTAAATATCTATAACGACTTATTATTAACCCATCAATATAGTGATATATGTATCATATTACTCTAGCAAAAGGTCACCGTAAATGCCTCTATTTTGTAAAGTTACAAATTGATAGGTGGGAGTATTCTTTCTACTCATAAATGAGGTGGAGGGAAATAGGTTCATTCAACTTCTTCTTCTTTCCATTTCTATGAAACCACATATTTTGAATTCAATATAATTGCCTATAGGTCTGTTATTGGGAAAACTAGTGTCCATTCAGAGCTGCTAGTCCCACTAAAATGGGTAGCTATCTTAGAAACAAACAAACTAAAGTTACTTGCGTTTTCCTTTATGAGAAATATATGAGAGAGAAACAGAGAGTACAAACCTCAGTCTTCCACATGGCTCCTTACTTGTTTCCTCTCCCCTTTCACAGATCTTTGCCACTCCTTCCTCACTTGTCCTGCTTCAAAGAACACTTGTAGAGTCAATGCAGCATAATGCTATCAAAGCATAGAGATCTACAATCATAAACAATATAGGATGAGATATATATTGACCATACAAATGCATATATGAATTCAATATTCAAAGACATACAAGAATATGGAGGAAAACTCAAATAGCTTTATTAATAGAAGTAGTAGAAAAGAGGATTACAACCCATTGATCTAACCCAATGCCATCCTCCCAGCATGAAAGCCCTTCCTCACCTGATGAAAACCTAGATCACCCAACACTATGATGTTCCACAAAGAAACCAACAACACTTCCTTACAAGATGCAAAATTCCAGCCCCTGCATCTCTAGGATGAGGGATCCATATATAGAGGCTTGTAGGTGGGTGAGTCAGCTTCTAGGATTTTGATTAGTGTCATTTCTCTGATAGTTCTCAGTTCCACTTGGAGATTTCATGATCTCTTACTCATCCCTAGGCGAATTCAGAAAGGCAAGTGTCACAGGAGAAGTTTCTGGAAGATTCCATGATCATCCACCTTGCAAATTGTCTCTGCCATTTGTCTACTCTCGCCCATCACACCCCATAGGAGGGTTGTTCAATATGCATCGCACCCCCTGTGTGCATTAGGTTAGATGCATCACACTTTAACCATGTAGTAGGTGAGATGGTCCAGTTTTGACTAGTTTTGAGCAGTTTTTCATGGAGAACTTCTGGGAGACGATGTAATCAGTTGACCTTGTTCCTTTAGGCTATGAAAAAAAACTTTTAGGGACTTAGAAGCCTTTAGTTTATGGACATATAAGATTGGGGTTGCAGTGCCCAAATATGTCTATAACAGTTGCCCCCTAAAGCATGAGGTCATAAATCTTCTGATGTCGGGTGAAATGTTTTATCATGAGGATCCGAGGTTTTTCAAACTAGAAGGTGACCTGTAATAAGATACAATACAATACATTATCTTCATAATATTTTCATGATCTAACTGAGGCGAGCATTCCCATGCTCAGATTTTATAAATTCAATTTCATGTACATAAGATAGACAACCATCTGTATGGCAGACTGATGATTCTGGTAGAGCCATCATCCCTTAGCTTGGATGATTATCTATGTAGCTACGATGTACATTTGATGTCTTCATTTTACTGAATATGTAGCAGCCCGGATGGATGAAACTAGATCCGGGGTCTTCAAACTAGTTCAATCTTCACCCGAAGTACAAGTCGATCCATGTGAAAAGATGTTCTGACGTCGAACATGGAAAGACATTGCCTGATTACCAGCCAATGATGTAAGTTGTTAGCAGGTGCAAGAGGAATCATTGATAATGATAATGGCCCTCAAGGTACTATAGTACAATTCACATGGTGTGAATACATGAGTCGATGTTGAACACCACGCAAAATATTTCGGTCGAAGGCCATTGATGTAAACCTGTTGTCGGAAGTGAGAAACTTCCCATTGAGGCATGCAAGCTTCAAAGTACTGAAAGGGTTGTTCCTAAGTCAACTTCTTGGATAATGCACTGATGTCAACAAGAAGTGACCCGTCGTAGGAGGGCCTTAATGAATCCCACATCTACGAAACAGAACAGAGCAAATTATTTTGTGGAAGTGAAAACGATCTGATGATACAAGGTTTGGGATGGCGGTCATGAAAGAATGAAGGCTGAAGGTATTGCAGGAGACAAGACACAAGCTGGGTTGGTGAATTCTCTGAGCGACTTCTCTTAAACATATCAGCGACACTGAAATGGATTGGTAGCGTTAACCCTAAAAAATGGATGGTACGGTGGAGCAATGGTGATATGACCGGTGAACAGAATAACCTAACCCAACTCAATCATGGTGATGGAGTGAAAGTGTCATGTTCAAGAGCTACTTGCTACCAATAAAGTTTCTTCAATTTTTCTTCTCAATTTTTCCCCAGTCATTTCTAACTAGTACCTCTTTATTTTTGTCAAGCTTGAGGAGGATAACATATTCTTGTTCTATAATTTTCCCTTCGGGCAAACCCATCGCTATGTTTTAACGAGCCTAGCGACAGTGAAACTCACTCTTGTCTTCATGGACAAGTTTGTGGCTATTGTTTTAATGAGTTTAACGACAAGGATAACTCGGTCCTTTTCAATTTTAGAGAGTTTGAAAATAGATGGAAAGGAAACTCCAGTAATCCTTTTTCGTAGTATAATCCCTTAGGACTGAAAAAGTATAAAACAATATGAAAGGGATGAGCTTTCGACAGTTTTAACGAGCCGAATAGGACAAGCACTCGATCTTTTTCTGTAATGATCCCTCAGGTCCAAAAAGATTAAAATCTAGAGAAGGGATGGCACTCCCAATCACTCTAACGAGCTGTAGAGCCCAATTTCTCGACAATATTTTCATATTTTACGAGTCAGATGAAAATAGCTTAAAGGAGACTTGTTTTCTAAGGAACGAGTGATGTTTTCGGATAGAAGCTGGTTCAAGGTAAGGTTTGGAACTTTTCAATGACGGTAGTGTAAAGAAGATGGCTAATAGAATCACTCATCGCAGTTGTTCCTCAAAAGAGGTAAACAATCAAATGGAGGCGTATGATCAGCTAAAAAAAGTGGCAGTGATCGTAAGAACATGACCAAGGCTCAAAAGCTGATAATAATGCGATCACAATGGTTATTTACCAAAGGTGGGTTCATTTTTTAATGAGCTTAAACTCTAGTGGAACATATGCTCATTTCTAGGTTTATTTTTTAACGAGCTTGAACTTCACGTAAAACTGCTCGTGCCAGTCGTATAATAAGGATGTCTCATCAATAGGTTCATTTTTTAAGGAGCTTGCCCCATTCACAACTTTCCTTTGAAGCCTTTCGTTATGCTATCTAGGAATGACCAACCTACGAATTTAAAGGGTTAAGAACCTACAAACTAAGAAAATAAATGTTCACTTTTCACTTGCATGCAAAAAGGTTTGCATGCCCCCAGGTATAACGAGGTAGAGTTTCTAGGTTACCATTCACTTGCAGACAAAACACTTCCTTGGCTCTGTCAAGAATATTAATTTTAATGGAGGGATCCTTTTTCAGTCTGATCCATTTTCCTAAACAGACAGGATAGTCAGACTAGTCATATTCCTACATGGAAACCTACCTTATATCTGGGGTTTTCCTACCGAAGCAGACCAAGGCACATGCCTCTTGGGTTTCAGTCACATTCACTGAATCACTCGTGTTCATCAGGTGGATTGACTGGAGATTGATGAGACATTCCTTATGCAAAAAGACCAGTTAGGGATGGCACTTGACTATTAGCTATGGGTTAACCAAGGAATGAAAGTTGGTCTACGAGCTAGACCACTCTTCCTTCATGCGGAAAACACATCACTCAAAAGAGTGAGGAAACAATAGCTCCCATGCTATAAATGTAGTCACACACAAGGAGTAGATTGTAATCTAAAGGTCCTTGGACTACCATTACATTTAGATAAATGGTTCTCCTTCTCAAAGTTACAGGAAAATTTGGAAGAATCCCTAACTGTCGACTGGTTCCTTTGTGGAACCCTGTTAGATTTCACATCTCAGGTAGAAGCAATGGTGAACCAAGCGCTTTGCAAGCAGTTAAGGAAAGGATACTCATAGTAGCCCCTTCATCTATGATAGTACTTACCATGACTATTCTGTAAGCTTGTACTATGATTCAGAATGGTATATTAGATGGTAAATGGGGTCTGCCTAGTAGATTCCAATCGAAGGAAACAACTAGGTTGCTTGGAAGTGGGACTAAATAAATGGTTGGATACATCTCTAATGAACTTCCTTCCTACGGTAAAGGAACGCGTAGATTGCCCCCATTTTCATTAGATTCTGTGTTTATAAAAAGAATTTGAATGGTGTCATTCTCATTATCTTTGGTGACTGTATCATCTGAAGGTAGACCTTCTGAAGACAAGACTATGTTGACTGCCATCTCGACATGTTGACTTTGGTCCGATGTGGACTCAGAGGGTTTATCTCCAATGATGGATGCTTCAACCGACCACAAAGGCATGTCAGCTAGATTTTCAACTAGTGATGGACTCCGTAAGGGTTTCTTGTATCGAGGAGGAAGCCGTAGCAGTGAAGCAGGACAGTTATCCAAGAATATTTTAGCTTCGTCTAGGAAGGGACAACGATGGATGGCATGATCGCCTTCACAAAATATAGAAGGAATTTTAAATCTTCCTTTCTGTCCAGTGACTTCGTTTTCACTAGTTTACAATGTACTTTCAACATGATCATCAGAGGTTGAGGATGTCAGATTGTACAAGTGGGGAGACTAGTCCCTTAAGATCCGTGGGATTCAAGGACAATCTCGATGATAGTGTTCCCCTTTGCAAATGACACATGCATGGTGTAGTGTGTGGATTTTTGCTGGACGATGCTTGGTTGCCCCCTTTTTCGATTGGCTTCTTCTTCTTCTTCTCCTTCCCTATCTTCTTCTTCTTTGTTACTTGATTTATAGCTTTACTAGCTTCACCAAGTGAAGAGGAAGAAGGAGAGGGAGAAACAAATGAAGTAGAAGGTTGGGGGCTAAATCTAGTATCATCTAGATGATGATTTGATTGCTCAGGAATCACGATGCTTTGAATGACATAGGTCAAGAAGAGTCATATTGGCAGGCCAATTGTCAGTCCTGGAAAAGACAATGTGGCCATATGAGGTGCACCAACATCTTCCCAAGAGGAGAAAGGACTAGGATTTCCCCTAAGGGGAAATCCTTGGTTAGTGAAATACATTTTCTCAACCTAAGATCAACGAGGGAACAATGATGTTATTCCGATTAAAATATATTTTATGACATTTTGACACAACTTGCTTTTCAATTTTTAAGAGTCGAGAAGAAGATAAAGATGACTCTAGTCGCCTTTGATTTTTAATGAGTCTGAAGTGACAAGTGCTCAGATGGACCTTTTCTTTTAAGGAGTCTGAAAAGGCACAAAAGTGACTACTCTGGAAATCTAGATAGAGGGATTACCAAACCAATCACAAAATTGCAAAATACTTTTTATGGTACGCCAGTCAATTTTCTCGAATGTTTTGTTTAGTGCATTGCCATCGATAGGGCAACAGACACGAACTCCTAAGAATAAAGGATATAGCCTATTGTGGTCTCCCAATATGTACTCAATGGTACGTGGGAGCACAAGTCTTTACTGGCACTTGTCGTCTCAAAGAGGAGGAATCACCCAACCTGTGATGAAAGCGATAGTTACCAGGCTTTACGACGTTGAAATACGTCTCTAGCCTAGACTTCTAACTGTTGTGCGTTAGGTTCCAAAGCATTTTTATGTTCATTGAAATTTATTTTACAGTTGATCTTTCTTAAGAAGTTTTCCTTTAAGGTTCACCACGTGATGTAGATATAAAACTCCTAAATATGCAATCTTAGATGATAAACAATTGTTTCTTTCTTTTTTTGCAATGAAAATCCTAGCTACTAAGGAAAGAGAAGCAAACTTTTTTCAACAAAGAGCAGAGAGCACACACTAAAATGCACTGTCCTAAATCAATCTCCACAAGCAGTCTAAATGCAAATGCACATGCATGTATTTGTTTCCACTTTCTTAATGTGTGAATGACAAAAAGAATGCTAAGTACAAATTTGAATCATCTTTTCAAAGCGACAATACTAACAATTTTCTTCTCAAAAGACAAAAGGAAGACAAGGACGACACTTTGCGATTTTGAATTGAAAACTACTGTCGATACTTGAAATACCATTAATTCAAACCAAATACAAGAGTAACAGTGTAATAGACTATCAAAAAGAAGAGGATTCTTTTCTTTGACTAAAAACGACACTTGCGACACTTTCAAATCAAAAGACGACAATTCAATTAAGCTATTGTTTGTAAAGGAGAACTATAAATGGCAAAAAACACATAAAAACATTCACAATTATTTGTAAAATGGATGCTGAATAATGCAAAGGAAGGGAGTTTCAACAGTGGTATACTGATTACAGACAGCCAAACTCCTGAATAAAGCTAAAGAGAATGAAGAAAAACCAAAATCTGGAGGTAGAAACAGTCTTATCTGATCATCGCACCTATAACACAAGGAAACAGGGATGCATCTCACTTATAACACACAGGAGGTTCAATGCATCTAGACTATCAAAAGGAGATAGTGCAATGGTCCAGAGACGAGACTGGGCTTGGTTTTTGGTCACAGTTTGCAGCTTAGTTAAGGGATTTAGGCTGAGCTAATGATAGTTAGTAAATACAAAACATAGGGGCTGATCTAATGAGGTTACTTGAGCCACCACCAGGGCACTTAGAATGTTTGCAAGTTAGATGTTTAATTCATAAACTAAAAGGGAGATTAACTGAAGGAGCATTTATCTACTTTGTAGTTGCATAGCAAAAGCAGTTCGAAGGCTAGTTGGCTTAACTTCAAGCTCCATCTATAGCTTATAAAGTAAACAAACTAGAAACAGGAAAATAAGTTATTCGCTCCCCAACGGAGTCGCCATTTTGTTATCAGGAAAACTAGTGTCCATTCAGAGCTGCTAGTCCCACTAAGACGTGTAGCTATCTTAGAAACAAACAAACTAAAGTTACTTGTGTTTTCCTTTATGAGAAATAGATGAGAGAGAAGCAGAGAGTACCTACCTCAGTCTTCCACTTGGCTCCTTGCATGTTTCCTCTCCCCTTTGACAGATCATTGCCAGTCCTTCCTCACTTGTCCCGCTTCAAAGAACACATGTAGAGTCAAAGTAGCATAATACCATCAAAGCATAGAGATGTATAACCATAAACAATATAGGATCAGATATATATTGACTATACAAATGCAAATATCAATTCAATATTCAAAGACATACACGAATATGGAGGAAAACTCAAATAACTTTATTGATAGAAGTAGTAGAAGAGAGGATCACAACCCATTGATCTGACCTAGCACCATCATCCCAATATGAAAGCCTTTATTCACCTCATGAAAAGCTAGATCACCCAACACTATGATGTTCCACAAAGAAACCAACAACACTTCCTTACAAGATGCAAAATTCCAGCCCCTGGATCTCTAGGATGAGGGATCCATATATAGATGTTTGCAGGTGGGTGAGTCAACTTTTGGGATTTTGATTAGTTTCATTTCTTTGGTAGTTCTTAGTTCCACTTGGAGATTTCATGATCTCTTACTCATCCCTGGGTCAATTCAGAGAGGCAAGTGTCACAGGAGAAGTTTCTGGAAGATTCCATGATCATCCACCTTGCAAACTGTCTCTGGCATTTGTCTACTCTCGCCCTTTTCACCCCATAAAAGGGATTCTCAGTATGCATCACACACCCTGTGTGCATTAGGTTGGATGCATCGCACTTTGACCATGGAGCAGGTGAGATGGTCCAGTTTTGACCAGTTCTGAGCAGTTTTTCATGGAGAACTTCTAGGAGATGATGTAATCAGCTGACCTTGTTCCTTTAGGGTATGAAACAACACTTTTAGGGACTTAGAAGCCCTTTCTTTATGGACATATAAGATTGGGGTTGTAGTTCCCAAATATGCCTATAACAAGGTCCTTGTGTAGTTGCCAAATGTTGATGCTCACTTTTGAAAGTTTGCAATTTTACAATAAGCTACAAAATCTTCACATCTGTTATTCTTAGTCACACCATAATTGGCCATTAGGAACCTTGATTTCATCATCCTTAAAAAAAAAAATCTTACCATCATTTGAAGGGGAGGACCACTTAGATTATTTTCATTTGACATTATGTCCATTATTTCTATGATATATGTGTTGAATGTTACTTTAGAGCAGAATATTCATGATTGTGCATATGGGTCAAACTTTTGAATGGTTTCTACTACTACATATTTATTATGATTTCCATTGTCAAAACATTGTCATCACACTCTAAAATCATTTACAGCTTAAGGGATGTTATGAAGTTTTATGGATGCAATAGTATAATAAAACACTTCTATTTTGAATAGTTTGAATGTATAAGGTTCAAGAAACTTAATGCATTTGAAGCTTAGTAAAAATATATGCATTATGGATTTGAAATGTATCATTATAGTATTAGAGATGGTGCACATTTTATAAGGTTGTCATATGAATATTTGATATAGTGGTTGTGTTATGCTCCTATACCAATACGTGTCGTATTTCATGATTGACTAGTTAAAATCCCTAATGTGTTCATCCTTTTCCCGTTGCAAAGGTTTTACATATTCTGAAAAGATCAAAAAAATAAAAAATGAAAAGAGGGTATGCCCTAAAAGAAAAATCAAAGGGCAAAAAGAATGAAATGGTCAAAAAAATGAAAGAAATGAACCCCAAATCAAAAAAGACCAGGAAAGTGTGCAAGTCCAAATGCCACTACCATTTCATGTTCTGTAAATGAAAGTTTCATGTGCAATTTGTTGAACTTTATGCTTCAATTGATGAATAGCCAAACAAATTAATCTTGGCTAGTTCATGTTTCAATTTCTTGTTCTATCGATAGAGAATAAAATCTGTCCAAAATGTTCAATCTTGGCAGATAAATAGTTAGGTAGAGAACAATGGAGCTCAACAGTTAAAGCTGAGCCATTGGATGTTATAAGGGTAGATTTAGATAGGATTGCAATGAAAAGAAAAGAAGATTGAAAGGGTCTTCCAGTTCAAATGCACCTAAAGAAAAAAGAAGAAAAAATGTTAGGTATAGTAGGTTGGGTAGGCAGTTTTGGTTGCAGAAGCATGCTTATGGTTAATTTTGTCTCTCAAAGATGTTCATCTTATTGTTATCATAAGTACCATGGCAGCTGTTTGGTTACAAATCAAGTGAGGCATGTCTAGCTTCCATTCACACTTCTCCTAAAATCACTTACTAACCTCCCCCCAAGGATATTGAGATCTGCTCAATACTCCTAAATCACTCCATTTCATGAAAAAGCCTGAGTAAAATTACATGCTTTATTTAGGCACAAAGCCACATTTATTATGTAAAACCCTTTTCATCCCTTAGCCTAAGTTTCTTGACATTAGACTTAACGCCTATTTTTGCATCATCACTCATATTAACTATTAACATGATAAATATTAAAACCCTTATAAATTCCCCTTCCCCCGTATTAATATATCTATACAATAAAAAACCGAGATTTTATTATCCCCAACCCTAGCTAAATTATAGCCATATGTCAGTGTTGTACATGGGATTCAAGGTTTATCCAAAACATTGTGAATAACCCTATCAGCGCGACCTCGGGATTAATTAACCACCCGGGTTAATTAATAACTTAACTAAACCCTCCCCATGTGCAAATGTTGAAAGTTAATTAACATCTGGTTAATTAACAATCTAATCACCCCGTAGCCAATCAAACTACCCCCGATATATTTAAATCAACGTTTATTATATATTGGGCCCCACGCCATAACCGTGAACCACCTTCGACCTTCGCCAACCATTAGATTTGGGCTCCCTCATCCAACGGCCCACGATCATATCGTGACCCCCTCCACCGCCGATGTTTACTGCCCAGGGAGTCGGTGGTATTGTCGCCGTACCAGGAACACGCGGCGCCTTCCTGCCATGCGCGCGACCCCTCTGCCCAAAACCATTTCAGCTCATAAGTAGTGCGGGCTAATACCGCATACCGCCTTCCCGTTGACCCAGCCGACTGACGCAATCTCCACGTCACCTCCACATCAGCATCTCGTACCCCTGCGTCACAACAAAACGTCACATCCCGATGATGTCATCTGACCGAAAAGAGCGACAAAGCCCCGCAAAGCCAATTTTTGTTAAAAAGTTATGAAAATGTCATTTTCGCCCATTTTCATTTGTTTTTCCGCGAAATTGTTTGCATGTGAAATTACTTCTAGTTCATTCCTCAAAGCTTACAGTCTGCCACCTAGCCAACAAAGTTTAACATCCTGTTCTCCAGCTCATCCTGTAACCTAAAAAGTACACAGTTCACCTTTAAAGTCAGGTATTTACTTCAATTCTATTCCCGAACCCTATAAATTTAAGCTTTCCTCTGTAAATTTTCCCAAGGAGCCAAATTCAAGATAAATCCAGCCTGCTGCCTTCATACAAATATACCCAGAACTGCTGCTTAGACCAGTTTTTCACAGAAACTTGACCTCTAGTTGAAGACATAGTAACCAAGCATGGAAGCTCCAGTGGCCCTAAACATTGCTCCCCTCAATGCACTGCATAAAGACTTGGAGTGGTTACCCTTGGTTGACAGATATTTTCAAATCCAAGACTCAACTGGTGGCAAAAACCACCTCCAGGCATTTTGTGAAATTAGGAAGAGTCACCAAAGTAACTCTGATCTCTATGGAATATGGGAATCCAACCTGCCCATGTACTACCTCCCCTCAGTCAATGTTTTCCCTGATATTATCCACCTATGTTGTGCCAATTATGAACCTTTCCAAAGAGAAGTTAAGACTCCATCAATGAGATGTTACACTTCAAACCCACTCAGCCTCTGGCTCCTCTTTCTATGGGATTCTTGCTTGAGCAGGGCCCTAAACTGCCCAATTCAGAGATAACCTGTATTGCTCAAACATTTATGAGACCAGATTGCCAGCCCAAGGCATGCCTCCATATTTGCATGTCTAGTTCAATAAAATAGGGAAAATCTTAGTTGATATGATATCTTTCATCTTCAGTTTCAAAACCAGTGAGTTTGTTGATGAGACCACCTTAGTTTTGCTGTCAATATTTACCCCAGGACAGCCCCTTACTGTGAAGTATGACTATGAAACCTTTATTGCTAACAAAATCAATGAGCAGTTCATAAGTTTGGACAGAGAACGAGTCTTTAAGTACACCTCATTCATCTACCACCTTTTCTTATATTATCAGCAAGACAACTTTCATTTCCCATCAGAAAATTAGATTCCAAAGGAGAAAGGAGGTTTGTGATCTTTTGGACCTCAGTCTTCCATAATGTACATGAATGCCCTTATAGCTATTGTGAATTCATTGACCTGTTCATACATCCAGCCACCACTTTATTGGTAGGAGCTCCTCCTCCTAGGCTCTCTGCTAATATAAAGAAGATTTTACAGCTTTCCAGACAATACAAGATAGGTGACTAGTACTTATACCAGAATCACACTGAAATCAGGATATATGGCTGTGGACTGTGCCCCTACAAGCTACCCAAATTTGTGCCTATGAGACTATTTTCACTGGAATACTTCAGGAAGCTTATCAATGTATATTTAACCCGTTTTTGCAGTGCAAAGAAAAAGGCACAGTTGAGAATTAAAACCCAATTAGGCCCTTTTGTCCTCAATAAAAGGGAAGCTTGGGAAGATCCTGATAGGATATTTGGGGAAGAACTTAAATTGAAGAAAAGTTTCTGGTGGGTACCATATGACCCGAATAGCTTTATAAATGACAAAGAAGTAAGAAATAGGCTGCCAGCTTATGTACACCAAAGATTCCCTGATTTTGAAAAATATGCTAATCAAGATGACTTGGTAGAGGGTACATTAGAAGAACAAAATGGCGAGCAAGAAAAAATGGACAGGGTTATGAAATACCTTGAAAAAACCCTTGACCTGGACTCTTTTGGATACGTATCCTTCAAGCTACCTCCACAAGTAGGAATTGGTACATCCTCTATTGGAACTTCTCAGTAGCTTGTTCAAGAAGCCAACACAGGGATCTCAAAGGGAAAGGAAGTAGCAGAAACAGATCAGCAAGAAATGACAGAACAACAAGAGCTAATTCCTCCAATACAAACAAAAGTAGCAGAGGTACCCGCATTACAGACTCCTCTAAATGAGGAAAAGGGCAGGAAAAGAGATATTGAAGAGGCCACACCCATCATTGGACTGGCAAAGCAACCAAGTGCAAAGAGACAAAGATTAAATCCTCACTCTGAAGAGGAAATCTTTGAGGAAACAATGGACAGTTTGAGAGGGGAAAAGATAGCCAGTCAACAGACATCCCCGGTGGTAGACACATCAAATAGCTCACACAGGCAAGAGCTAGAGAGGCAACATAGTGTGGAAGTGTCATGTACTTGGCCTCAAAGCAGGTTGGCATCTGATATCAAAATAAGATTCACAGAGATTAAAGCTAGAAACGACCCACTAAGGGTACAACTTTACAACCAATATCTTAAGATGGCCCCCATAAATCAACAAAGATTGATGTTTGCCTATGACATCAAGGAGGGCAAGATAATCATGAGTTATTTCAAGCCCAAAGTGCAGCAACCACAATCAGCAGCTAACTACATTAGGACAAATCTGGAGGTCATGACCAAGGATATTCATCCTATGGACTAGATTGAGCTGCACAAATAGACTAGAGAGATGGTATACTCCACACTAGCTGATAAAGCTATGCTAGCTCACATATTGCAAAACTCCTTGGAGAACACCTCTGCTCAGCTAGATTTGGAGAAAGCTTCTTCTTTGGCTAAAGACAACATAATAAAATCTTTGGAAGAGATTATCATTGAGTTAGGACATGACCAAAGGATGCCAAGGGCATCAAGGCATTAATGAAGAAGAATGAGGAAGATATTGCTGCCTTGAGGAAGCAACTGAAATTGCCTCCTACTATGCATCCTCAGACAACAGAAATGGTCTAGCAAAAGTCAGAGGAAGAAATTATGGAGTTGCTCATGAAGCTCAGTGAAAGGTTAAATGATACTGAGCATGCATTGGAGACAACGCTGAAAGAGAAGCAGGGAGATTCAACCTCCCATCAACCTAAAGAAATCCCTGCATTCACAACTGCCCCTTCAATAGTTGTAACAACACTGCCTCCCATTGTTCCAGCACCTATAACAGAAACAACTACAAGTACATCAGCAGCAGCAGCTACAACAGCAACAGGCAACAGTATTGGCATGACCATAGAGGAATTAATAAAAGCCATGGAGGAATTCAAACTCCAAGTGTCAAAATTGATAGAGGCCAAAGAGAAATTGGCAAAGTTAGAAATAGGTTATGACAAATCTAAGATGAATGTAGCAGAAAAGACAGGAGAGGTTAAAGCATTAGAAAATAAGGTGAAAGCATTGGAAAAGGACCTCCCTTTGGACAAACCTCGAGGAGAAATCAAAGGAATTTTGTGGGCTAACATCAATCAATCCAATAGTAATGTGTGGAGGTCTATTTAGTTTATTTATGAGTAGATTGACTTGATAGCAGTAGCCCAAGTGGAAATTCAAAAAACTGGGGCTTTATTGGGACACATGCCTGAACAAGCTAACAAGCTAATACATTTTTTGAATACCAAGACCAGTGAAGAATTGGAGGCACTACAAATCATAGATAGGACAGGCACCATTCTGCATATCAAGAAATTTCTAACTATGAGAAATCTGATGCAAAATCTGGAAAGGAGATGCCAGGACATGCAGGTGGATATTGATTCTTTTATAGAAAGATTTGCAATTTTGCATGAAAAGGGTTTGCCAAGTCTGTTGGGGAGTAATGAACGCCTGATGAGACAAGTTGAGTATATGCACAAGTTGAATAAACATGTTGTTGATCAAGTCAATGAATCATCAAGTACTTCAGCAGAAAGGGCAGTCCCATCTAGCTAGGCCTTCTACAACAACTTGGAAAATCTTATATTGAGCATGAAGTGAAACATTTGTTCACCATTCAGCCCAATTTCTTCAGGTACACAGAGACTGATGAGACTTTGAGAAAGCTGCAGAGACATAAACTACCAGAATCAGACTGGTGGCAAGATATGTTGGGAATCTTATGAACTTATCTTTGTTATCTTTGGTATCTTTGGTATCTTGGGTGAATTCAAAGTTTTGTACCATGTTGCAGAGAAAATAAATAAATAAAGGTCAGACAAATAAAGGCATATCGAATCAGAATTAAAGACACCCAAATAGGCCACAGTGGCCAGCACCAAGTATTAATGGAATACAGTTGTAGACCAACTCACAGAACATACCTCTAGCACATCTAACCAACGTAGAGTAGCCAACACAACATCATTTATTTCTTCATTTATTTCTGCCCTATTTTTGAGACTATCTATCTCTGTCTATGTAAAAGAAGCATTAATTGTCAGCAGATATTATTCCTATAAGATATTTTGTATGATATTTTAACATTTTTGTATAAATACCCCCCCATACAAAGTATTTGGTGTTGGTTGGTTGCTGGTGAATGTTCATAGTTTTGACTCTAATACTGAACAATTTTGGAAATAAAAAGTTGTTCGAACCATTTTTGTCGAGCTCACTGGATGAAGAGTTAATGCTAAGGACCATATTATAGAATTCTTGAATCATTTTTATGGATCAATAAGTCCCTTCTAACTTGTGTGTTACAGTTTCTGTGTTTACTATATCATATATGTTTCATGATCTAAAAAATAATAGAGAAAAAGAATAACTCAGAATTTTCTTGTTTGCACTCTATGTTTAGTCTCTGTTATTATTAATGTTTTCTTCAGAATTAGCATAAACAGTGAATTCTTAATTTCTCCTGTTTCCCTTAGTTCTTTCATCTTGAATATTAGTTAAGGAATTCTTAATTTCTCCTTAGCAGTAATCATCCATTTTCCCTCTGTCAACATGATGAAGGAATCTTAATTTCCCTTCACCCATTGACTCCATTCCATGTGATCCTAGCCTATAATTTGTTCCATATTCGAGTACCTTGCTCTCTGATAAACGCTCTGGTACGAAACCTAACCCGGGAAGCCATCCCTCTTTGACTCCATCATGCCCAATGGACTGAAATGTTTCAGTTTTACTTCACTGTGCTATTGAGTTCCCATCCTTCTAACCAAACTCAAAACAAAACCCTTGTACTTCATAACTAGCCTAATATACCTCAAAACAAAGCTAGATTATAAAGAGAGACCCCTCTCTGGATGAAGACTGGCTAGAACTTGCATCTAAAAGATTGGTCTGTGGTTACCTTGGTCGTATTCCCTTTCCTACAATGTTGGGGAACAACGTGAGTGTTAACATGTTGCATCTATTGACATAATATTACGATGGACTATTGCAGTGGGATATAAATTTGAAATTGTATACTCAACAAAATTTACTATGGTAATATGGTGAACATGTTTGTGGATTGTTTGATGTCACTTTTCTCCTATGTGATCACAATGGTAAATTCATTAATATTTTAATTCGCATAAAGGTTTTTGAACTGTATGTACTAGGAACTTATGTAATGATGGACATTGAAGTACGAATGTTGGTGCTCTTACAATATATTTATCATATGGTTTTGTGATTGGTTGGTTTTATATGTTTGGTGAAATAATGTGATGCATCCTATGCTGAGTTGGTTACAATATGATTTTTTGCACTATGGATGGCATAAACCTTGGATACATTGTTAGTTAAATTGTAAATACATATGTTGATAATGGGTGTAATTTTTTATTATGTGATGATAACGTTTTCATACATTATTCTGTTAACATGCCAAAATTATGTTTAATGACATTTCGTTGAAGTTACAGATATGTAAGTTAATCCTAGACATCAGGGGATGTGGTTATTCATTGGAAGAAATCTACATAGTGATATTGTATAACATTAGACTTGATTTTGAGTTGTGTGTGCTTTAAGAGGCCTATATTAAGTTTGTGTCACCCTCTGATTTAATTGCATTGCCTTGAAACTCATAATTATGTCCTCTAATTTTAATGCTCCTCAATTATGCAAATCTAAGGTGGATATGGATCTTGGTCTTGATCTATAGCTCAGATTAACAGGGGTTTTTACTTTGTTTACATTTACAAATTGGATTTTCATTGTTTGGGTTATTTTCAGCTTTTACTATGTGGAAAACCTACATCATTATTGAAGTGCGCTAAGCTTTGCTGAAGGTTTGCAAGATGTCCGATGGAGAAATTTCTAGCTTCGCCAGTCTTTAAGATGCATTGTAGGTAAGTTTTTATGGTTAATTGCACATTTCGCTGTATTATTTGACTGGTTGGCTGATCTCTATGTGTTTAGTTATGTTCTTGTCCATTATCCACCATCCTCTGATATACCTTGTAGATACTTCTTCTCAGTTGTTTGTAAATATCCTATCTCTATGGGTCGAAGTCATTTCACTTATGTGGTTTTCCTGAAAACCTTATTTAATTCCTAAGTACCTAAAAAATCCATTAAGGATCACTTCTCATCTCCATGCTCTAAATGAATGAGCTCAATTCGAGGAAATAACCTCCATGTAGTTCATTATTTTACTCTGCTTGAAATTATGCTTTTTCTTGGAATTTTGAAGTCCTAAATGAAATTTAAAAAGGGGAAAACCTCACACACAATCATATTTTTTTCCTAAAGAACTCCATTTCGATTTCATACCCTACCACTTAATCTCTAAAACTTTTTTTTCCCCTTGTGATACGAAGGTTTTTAGAAAAGTGTATAATTAAAGGGGTTAATAATGCAAATCCCTTCGCATGCAATTATGTAATTTATATAAGCGCATGTGGGAAATTATATTGCACTATTTGATTGTTGATTCCATCCATCATCATAGTTTTCCCTGTAATCATTCCACTGAGAATCAAACACATAACCTTGCAATGTTAGAACTCTATTCGAAACCTGAGTCAATAAAAAAATAAGGGAGAAACATTTGTAGCCCAAATAAATGTGGCACTATTATAATGCATTTAACTCTATAAAATGATGTTGAAACACCCTATCAAAATATAGAGTTATTTCTATATTTCGATTTTGTCTTTGGCTAGTAAGAGAAATAAAAAAGGGGCAAAAAGTTATTAGTGAAAAATTAAAGGGTTATAATCCCTTGAGTAAAGGGTTTCAATAATTCCATTCTTCAGAACCTCATCTTGCTTTTCTTTTTCATCTATTTAATGATTAAGATCTTTGTTGATGAATGTTTTCCAAACAACATGAAAAATAACTAGCATTTTATTAGTGCAATTGTAATGTAGTGATTTAAAAGAGAGATGAATTGATGAATAAGGTTTACCTATTTTGCATGGATATTATTAATTTTATTTTTTTCATCCATGCATTCAAGTTATCGTTGATAGGGAAGAGTTCGGGGAAGAAGAAATAATCCTTCTAGTAGGTTGCATTAAGGTAGAAATAACAAGGTTTGTTTTTCTATCCACTCTAGTGCAAACTCAAATGAATTTCGTCAGTTAGCCACCATATTTCATCTTAATATTTGGTCTCCTAATGTTTCATACATTCCTCCTATGTATCGAAATAGTGTAACTCCATCTCTGAGGCCTTATCTAAGCATACAAGAAATTCTTGGAACTAAACCTAATAACAATGCTACAAATGTCAATTATCGATGAAATCTTATCTGAGATAGACCCTGTACCAATGATATAGGTTTCGAAAACTATCATAAGTTTACTCATCATATTTCTAGTTGTTCTCAGTCATCTACTACCCCCTCATCTTTCTCGCCCTGTAAATGACCTGATCCTATTTTTCACTTAAGAATTGTTATTTCTCCCATAGAAAATGACCATGTTCACTCTGAAAATCCTCTAGTTGATATGCCTATTAATATATCAACTAATAATTCTATCCATTTGATGTCCATGTCTTCTACTTCTAATAAAACTAGTCGTACAAAGACTCCTTACAAGGAAACATTCAAGAGCAAGTACCTGACTCCATGACCATTGTCTCAAAGACTATTAGACAGTAGGAGAAGAGGGAAATAAAGTGACCTATATTTTCTATGGAAGGATTCTTGAAAAAATATAAGAATTATTTAGTCACTTTAACATATCAATTCTAATATTGGTTGCAGGCTTTTTGCAGAGTAACATTTTCTGTTATGTGGATTTTTGGAAGCATAGTTTATGATTGCAGAATTCTAGTTTATGATGGACAAATAGACAATAATAATATATATATATATATATATATATATATATATATATATTTATATATTATATATATATATATATATATAGTATGTATGTATGTATGTATGTATGTATGTATGTATTTGAATGGTTAATTTCATAATTGACATGTTTTACATGATGCATTCATATATTATGAATATACAATGATTATAACACATTTGATATTTAAATGATTATGAGTTGAAGTTGTTGATGGATGTGGGTTCTCCCATATCCAAGCCATTCCTTATCTTTTGGGAGCCCAACTATATTTGTCTTGCCTTAATTATTAATTGAGCCTAAGTTAATAAGACTAATTACTTTAATTAATAAGAAGCAAGTATGAAACAATTTCCAAATACATGCTCACACAAGGAAGACATGATCTGTTGATTGTGATGGAAGTTGGCATGACATAGTTTTGTTATTCATTTGTGTAGTTTTATTCTATGTTTAGATATTTGTGACTTATATACTATGATCTACATAGCTTCTTTTAAATAGTGGCATAGACGAAGGTCAATAACACTTCTTGCCATCTAAGGTATCATATAATTTAGTCATTGATGATTTACAATTGCCACATTTTTTTCAATCTTGATATTGGTTGTTCTTGAAGTAGCATACTAGTCCTTGAAATTTCCTTTTGAGCTCTCTATTGCAAGTCTAGTTTAATTTACCTTTTATGATCATTGGCATTTGACCAATACGGTCAAGTCAACAGGGTCATTGGTTAAGAAGTTCTTTGTGCAGAATTTTATATGGCAAGTCCATTATTACCATATATAAACATTATTATCCAATGCACTAAATGGAGGATATATTATTGTTTCTATCATATTGTGTACTCTTTTTGCTATTTGGATTTTTCTCTTTTTTTATTTTTAATTATAGTTACTTGTATATTGTATGTTAAAATTTTATTCCTAATGGAATGCTAGTTTAAACACACACACACACACACACACACACACACACACACACATATAAAAGGAAGTTCAAAACTTAATTATAGTTATGTTTGTGAGTCTAGCATTACAAGTTCTGTGATTTTGGTTTTACTGTTATGTTTAACATCACATTCCTATACATATCTTTTTCTCTTTTGAATTTTAAAATATTGTTTATGTTTTGTAGATATTTTCCTTTTGTCTTGTTACTTTGAAGTTGTATCATACTTTCATTTAGGCTATAAACCTGACACAATACCCAAGTTTGTGTCCTAACCAATCAAGGATTCATGAGCATAAAACTTAAGTGAAAGATTCATCAATAGGTAGATTCCCTGTACTTAAGCATAATCCTATATTTGAGTGTGGGAAGAATATCACTAGGATTACAATGTAACTTGTTGTAAAGGAATATAGTATAATGTTGGCTTTATATTGTTCAAATGATTATTTGTTGAATCTTATGGAGTGATTATAACATATTAACTATATGATTTAGGAAATGTATTTGAAGAAAATGAAAGATGCAACTATTAAGTATCAATGCCAAGAATGAAAGTGAAAATGCTAGTTAAATAACAAAGATTAAATTTACATATTTTTGGGCTCGAAATTGTTCATAGATAAAGGGTTTCCCCTGTGATACAACTCTCTAATATATTGAGAGGATCAAACATTAGTATTTGGACCAATCTCCTAAATCACCTATTATCGATTAAAAATGGGCCATCAAAATATATAAATGATTAATGAAATAAATCAGAGAATCACAAAAATAAATGTTGCCTAACTTTGTTAATCAACAACCAAAAGTAATTGAATAAAGTCACCACTTAATATTTTCATACATCCACATGACTATTTCTTTAGTAGCCACAAAAATCCATATAAAAAACTTATCATTAACAAATCACACAATTAAACATGAATATCCTATCTGGACCAAAATGGAATGTTCTCCACCACTTTTCATCTCACATACAATTGAGGGAGGGGACCAGGAGTTGTTAAATGAATCTTGAAATTATTATCTAGGTAAATCCTGTTTGTGGACAGAGATGGTTCCTCTAGCCCAATTAGTGGGTCAACAAACCAAAGTGACAATCTACTAGACACTTTCGTAAGTTGCAATTGAAAAGAGAGATGAAGAAGATGCCCTACCTTGTTTTGATGCTATCTCGATCTCCTTTGTTAAAGACCTTGAATCACGCGTGTCACGAGCTCTTTCCTACTTCTCTCAAAGGAAACCTACTTAAGTGATCAAGGAATGTTAAGCTAAATTATACATGAGTATACACATTTAGTGAAAATGAACAAACAGTTGTATATTAATAGAAAATAAGGGGAAGCATACAACCAAGTCTTGATGTTGATAGGCTCTACTTGAATGAATATCCAATTCCAAGCTAAGCTCTCCAAGAACTCCTTCTCCAAGCCAATTGAATAGCATATAGGCACACTCTTAGCATAATGGTGCAAATAGGAATAGACCAACCATTTATGAATGGGAAAAGAGGAATATATAGGTTGGGAAAGGGAGTTAGGACCTCTCTAAAATTATTATTAAGCCCTCATCTTAAGGAGGTAGCTCATAGGGATAATACCAAGAGGCCAAGTTGGGAGAATTCTACCTCATCTATGCCAAAAAATGTCCAGCTTGTCGCTCTTGAAGCTGCTATATCATGAAGCTTCTCACCCTCTTTGGGAAAATTTCCTTTTTAGGGATCATCGTGGGTACAAAAGTGAACAGAGCGATGCCATCGTGGGTCAAACATGATGAAACAAGTGACCATCTTGTTTTTTAACTTCATAAGAGAGATGACTCTAAAAATTAGGGTTTTAGAGCTATTTCTTCAGGGTAGTGTCAGGCTAGGCAGTAACTCCATAAGGAAAAAATGATTCGTGTGTTTTATTCCATCAGGTAGGTCTTCATTATATACATGAGGGAGAGACTATTCAGTTCATCTCTTGATGACTATTCATATTTCTAATTTATCTATTTACATAAATTCACCCAATCACAAGGATTAGGTGTCAACATTCCCCCCCTTAATCTGAAGGGATGTTGGTGACTCCAAGCATCATTCTCAATCGTTCAAGCTTTTCTCTTCCAAGTGCTTTGGTGAAGATGTCTGCAATTTGCTCATTTGTGGAACAATGATGGAGATGGATTGTTTTGGCCTCAACATGGTGCCGAATAAGATGATATTTAGTATTGATGTGCTTCGTTCAATCATGGAATTCTGGGTCCTTGGCCAACTTTATTGCAAAGGTAATGTCAATCATGAGTGGAGTTGATTGTAATTGTTTTACCTGCAAATCTTCAAGAATTTTCTTGAGCCACACAATTTATTTTGTTGCTTCAGCTGCTGCTATGTATTCTGCTTCTGTTGTGGAATCTACTGGAACTAATTGTTTGCGTAATCTCTAGGAGACAACTCCTGATCCAAGACTCATAGCATATCCTAAAGTTGATACCCCAGTTTCTTTGTCTCCATCGAATTCTGAATCAGAGTATCCAATCAAGCTAAAGTCATCCACCTATGTATACTTGATTCCAAAGTCTTGAGTTCCCTTCAAGTACCTTAGAATCCTTTTTGTAGTAGACCAATGTCCCTCACAATGCTTTTGCATAAACCTAGAGAGGATTCCAACAGCAAACCAAATGTCTGGTCTGGTAGTAGTTAGGTACTTGAGACTTCCTACAAACTGTCTATACCTTGTTGCATCCTCAAATTCTTTTCCTTCAATAGATGTGATCTTTAGGTTTTGTTCCATTGGAGTAGTAAGAGGATTGCACTCTATCATGCCAAACCTATTCAACAGATCTCTAGTGTATTTCTTTTGAGAAAGAAATATGGACTTTGGATGTTGGGTTACTTCAATGCCAAGATAGTAATGAACATAGCCCAAATCAGTCATTTCAAAACTTTTCCCCAATTCCTTCTTTATGGATGCAATGTAGCTTTCATTTTTCCCTATCATAAAAAGATCATCTACATAAACCACAAGATATACAACTTTTTTTCCAACTTTCTTGACAAATAAAGTTGCATCATCAAGATCAAAATGTTTGAAATTGAGTTTCAGAAGATGCTCAATTAGTTTTTCAGACCAGGCTGGCAGTGCTTGTTTGAGGCCATACAAGGACTTCACAAGTTTGCATACTTTATGTTCATGTCCTTTCACAGCAAATCCTTCAGGCTCGGACATAAAAACATTCTCTTTTAGATCTCCATTCAAGAAAGCAATTTTTACATCCATTTGATGGACTTTCCAACCGTTTTGAGCTGCTAGTACAAAGAGTGTCCACATGGTAGCCCATTTTGCTATGGGGGAAAAAGTCTCCTCATAATCAACCCCTTCCTTCTGTGCAAAACCTTTTGCCACAGGCCTAGCTTTATGCTTATCAAGTGAGCCATCAGCTTTATACTTGTTCTTGTAGACCCACTTGTTAGTTTTGGATGATTCAAGAAAAATTACATCTCTAGATACAACAAACTTCTTATTTACTTCATCATAGATATGGTATGCTTTGGAGGTGTTTGAATACCCCAGGAAGATACACTTACAACTTCTAGCACCAAGTCTGTTTCTATGTACCTTTGGTATCAAGGCATAATAAGTGGAACCAAAGACCCTAAGATGCTTTACCGAAGGAACATGTCCACACCATATTTCATATGGAGTCTTGTTTCTTATAGCATTATATGGACATCTATTCTTTATATCTGCAACACATAGAATAGCATCAGCCCAAAAAATTATCTTTACATTTTTGAAGAAGAGCATGGATCGTACCATATTTAAGATTGTCCTATTCATTCTTTTAGCTACACCATTCTGTTGGGGATTATTAGGAACAATTGTTTGATGTTTGATCCCATGTTGGCGAAGATAGTTTTCAAATTCATTTGATGTGTATTCTTTTCCATTATCAGTGTGAATAGACCCAATATGAGATTGTGCATCATTTTCAATCCATTTATGAAAATTCTTGAATGTTTGGAAAGCATCAGATTTGTTCTTCAATAAATAAACCCAACACATTCTGGTGTAGTCATCAATAAATGTCATGATATATTTATTTCCATTTGCAGAAGGAACATGCGTTGGACCACATAAATCTGAATGAATGAGTTCAAGTTTTCTATGTTCTCTTGAATGTGAGTCATGAAAAGACTGTTTGCTATGCTTTCCTAGAATGCAAGCATCACATTGCTTATGTTTCCTAGGAATTGTAGGCAAACTAGCAACACCATTTTTCTTCAATAAGTGGAGGCTGTCATAGTTTAAATGTCCAAATCTAGCATGCCATAATAAACTTTATGGAAGTGTACCTTCTTCATGATAAAAAATATATGAGAAATGTTTTGCATGAGCAGATGTTCCTTGCAGTTTGAAAAGCCTTTCTTCTTCTATTCCCCTCATGACAAGTGAGTGATCAGATTCTTTTCTTACCTCAAGCTTGCCATCAAACATATGAATGGAGTGACCTTGCTGGCGGATGTGGACCAAGGACAACAAGTTTCTCTTGAGCTATGGGAGATATAGAACATGATCCAGAAAGAAAGTTTGGAAGACCAGGCAGTTTAAGCCTAGTTGTGCCAAGCCCTGATGGCTTGATTTTTGATTGGTCTGCAAAGTATACTACTCCATCAACATTGTCAGTGAAATCTGCAAAAAAATATTTTCTATGAGTCATGTGGTAGGTTGCTCCTGAATCAAGCAACCAATCATTTTTCCAAGAAGCAAGTGAAGCATTAAACAAACCTTCATTTACTCCAATGTTACATTGTGCCACAGCATAGTGAGTGGATTCAGGTGCTTTGCCTTTGTCTGTATCATCAGTTTTACCTTTTTGTTGGTTTCTTTTCTGTTCAATTTTGTCCCATGGTAGCTTGGATGTAGAGGCATCATGTGATACATTTCTTTTGCAGCGAATGTAGTACAAATTTGCCTTTTCTCCTTGAGAATGTCTACACCCCTTGCCTCTAAAATATCTTCCTCTTCCTCTTCGACCTCCTCTTCCTCTTGAAGAATCTTGAGCAGGATGCTTTTCTTTATGAGCAAGGCACACATCCTCTTCAGAAGATTCAGGGGCTATCTTCTTTCCCAAGCTTTCTCTCTCTCAACAAACTTTTTCACAAGAGAGACAAAGGTTATATCTTTGAGATTTCCATTTTCTTGTAACGACTCAAGATAATTGAAGTAGGACAAAGTTCCTTGACAAAAGAAATAAGAGGAATATCCAATTCAACCTTAGTGGATTTGATATCATGCATTATAGACTTTACTTCAGATGCAAGAGCAAGAGGATCATTATTTTGCAGTTCAAGAGTGAAGAGTTTAATCATGAGTTGAACAACTTCAAGTGCAAAATGTGAGTCATAGAGTTCTTTCAGCTTTTGTAAGGCTTCAAAGGTAGTTGAATATGATGAAATATGGCGACTCACATCTTCATTTACAGATGTTGAGATGAATGCATAAACTTTGTTGTTATTGTTTTCCCAAATGACGAGCTCTTTGTCTGAGGTAGGCTGTATTGGTTCATTGTCTCCGTTTCCAACACACACTCCTTTCCACAAGTCATTGAAAATGAGGGTGTGTTTTATCATCCGAGACTATTCAAGATAGTTCTCCTTGCCAGTGAGAACTATTCCCACCATGGATATGATTGAATGCATTCTATAAAATATTATTTCTACTGATAGAAAAATACTTCTGCTAGTAATAAAAAAACTGTGTACTGTAAAAAAATACTTTTACTGGCAAAGAGAAAAGCTATATTTTATCCATATAGAATATCACCATTTTTATTTTAAACCTTATTTCATAAGATATATCAAGCATCCATGCCCTTGACAAAAAGTAACTACTCACTGCACCATTATCAATATACTGTATTCCTTAAACCTAGAATGACTAATAAAATAAGGAAAAAATTTTGAGCGAAATTGTTCCTTTCCAATATATTATCATGCTCAACACCCTTTTTTTTTTAGTGATACCAAGGCTAGTCAAACACCTTCATAGTCTCAACATTTAGCACACAAAGATAAACTACTACTCCTTTCAATGCATACGAACCAACACCATTCCAAGACATAACCTTAATGCCTCTTTATGAACCCCAAAATTGGTAACTTGTTGGGCTCATTTGGCCTAATTATCCTTGTTCAATCCTTCATTTTCCATAGCTTATGCATTATTTTCAGTATGTTTATGTCATTTGTACGAATAAAGGTAGTCACTCTTCCTAGGTGACTAACACATGCTTATTTCAGGTTTTTTGACACATGTTGGAGCAAAACTGAGCAATCATGGGCTAAAAGACAGACAAGCCTGAGGTGAGGATTCATAGGGGGTTGTCTATGGCATTAAATAACCCTTCCTCGGGATCTTCACCCCCAACTCCGAGCTCCAAGGACTACCAAAACCGAATCTAGAAGGCAGCCAAGCAAATTTTGGAAGAGACTGTCTAACTCACAGTTTGGACAGCCGAGTTCCATAGATTGAGGAGGCCAGCTAGGGCTCTCGTGATGTATAAATGTTGAGGCCTCAGCCTTCGTAAGGGACTTTTGAAACCACTGCATATTTTGCACCACAGCGCTGCTAGCTTTACTTTGTTCTCTTGTAGCCATTTTTGGCATCACTCTTATGACTATTTTTTGATAATGAGAAGCAGTTCGATTTTATACCAACTCTGAGTTTTCCATAGAAGCCTAGGGCTTCCTTTTTGTACTGTTACTTTTCCTTTATGCATCACTGTTTCCCTTTATGCATTTGAACGTATTTCTGTTAGGCAGATTTAGTTATGTTGCTTGAATAGATCATTGTTTATGAATAGAATTGCTTTAGGTGTTTTGGTAAGATAATAACAGAAAAAGCTCCAAAGAAAAGGGACAACCACACTCTCGGTTTCACCTCATCCTTATTGGATCAGGGGCTGGAATTGAAGAAACAATGCTGCCCCAACAAAAACACTAGTTTGCTTGACCATGCAATCCTTAGTGTACTCTTTTCCTTTGCAGAACTTAGTTATGGGTTTAGAGCTCTGAAATGTTTCTTTGCATAGTTGATGTACATGGTTTTCTTTCCAATAAAGCTATTGTGCATTCATGATTTTGATAGGTAGACTAAATTAACTAGGACTTTGATCATTTGCAGGACTTTGTTGATTCGATTGAACGTACACCATGCGGGGCATCTCCACCACTCTTTCATCCACCTAAACATCATCTAAGCCACCTGTTCCATCTCCTAGCTGGGTTCCTCGTCTCCCATCTATCCTTTTTCTTTTTCCCACGTAACCCTACCTTCTTGCTCAATCATTGCCTTAGCCTTCTTCAAGCCAAGTCAGCCTTCTACACCTTCTCACCACTCCACCCACCAGTTTCTGGGTTACTCCAGGCCCCTATCCTACCTCCTTATCCATCCATGCACCTTCCCTCACTCACCCATTCTCTAAAATCCACTTTTTAAACATCTTGTAGAAATTTCTGAACATCCTGTAGAAATCTCTGAACATCCTGTAGAACCCCTGCAGACTTCCTGTAGAAGCTCACAAATGAGGTTTCTTGATAGCCAAAATTTGTGAAAATATCTGGAAGAGTGTTTGGGACTCCTTAGATCCTCTTTGAACCTTCCCAACCTTTTCCAAGAATTCCTCCTCCTTGATCCACTGCTGCACAGTCAAGAACAGTGAAAGCATATGCATGATAAAACCTAACAACTTAATCAAAATTACAAAAAGATGTTTTCTTAGGACAGAGGTAGTCTAAGCACATTTATTTTACCTTCATAGAAGCAATGTCATCTCTTTCAGTAGTTTGTACGCTCATCCTTGCATCAGTAGGACTAGCTGGTAGAATTAGGGTTTTCTAGGGTTTGCGCTTTTCTCCAGATTTTCAATCTCTTTCCGCAAATAGGTTAGCTTTCTTCGAGTTAGCTTTCATTCATCAATTACAAAGCTTCTTCTAAGAGCTCATAGAAGTTGGCTTAAGCTCCTAACAGACTTGTGCCAACTGACCAAGTGACAGCTGCGACAATAGCTAGTACTTGTGCTTACAACACCGTCGCTTCCAAGTTTGTTACTGAACGACCGGGTTGATAAAAGTAAAGAAGGGAGTCGCAGGAGCTGCAGCATTATTGTTGCAATACTGGAGCCCACCATCTTTTTGGCGTCGTTGCCAGGGAAGCGTCAGAGTATTGGTGATTGTTGTTTTTCTTCTATTTTTTTCCTACAACCTTCTACTAAGTAGTTTATTTTATTTCCATTCTGCAATTTCATTTCCGCAAAAGTAGAATAGACATTTCCTGCTTTCATAGATTAGAATCTCAATTTCGCAATTTCAATTTTGCAAGCGTAGCTTAGCACTTCATTCCTGCAATTTCATTTGAGAAAAATAGAATAGTCCTTTCATGCTTTCATTTCAATTCTGCATTTTCATTTCAGCAAGATAGGTAGTTGCAGTTCAATCTATTTTAGTTTTGCAGGTACCAGCAGAGAAAGCAAAAGAAATTGAAAAAAGTCTTTCCATTTCATGCCTTGTAGGAATAGACATAAAACCGGCAAATTCTTACCCAACACCCCCACCACATCACTGAGTCAACCTTCCCTCTTCTCTGGTGACAGTGAGCCAAAAGAATCTATAGGTGAACCTCCTAAGATATATGAAGATCATATAACAGAAGAAGAGTTAGGGAACACTCCATTTGAAGCCATGGCTGAAAGCCTAAACGGTAGAAGAGAAGACGAGAGAATAGAGGGTGCCTTTCCCATCCGAGAGACCAATAGAGACATGAAAATGAAACACATAAGTCCCTCTGCTCTACCTCATTTCCATGGACTGACTACTGAAGACCCTGATACCTTCCTGTTTGAGTTTTATGTCCTTTGTCGAACTTATGACTATGATGACGATGAGAAAAAGCTTAAACTCTTTCCCTCTACCCTCAAGGACGCGGCATTACGCTGGTTCATGGGGTTACCTGGAAACAGTATCACCACTTGGGCTCAAATGCAGCAAGCTTTCAATACCAAGTATCGGGACTACTGTATATCCAAAGAAACTAAGGGAGAAATCTTTCGGATGACCATGGGAAGTGATGAATCTTTAGAAGACTACGAGGAGAGTTTCCAACTCAGTTATAAACGGGCCAGGTGCACACTTGACATGGAATCTCTAAAGATGGTTCTTCTCCGAGGAGTCCCTGGAGACCTTTTGGACACCCTTAACATGCTGGCTGAAGGAGACATCTATCAACTACCTTATTAGGACGTAAAGACCGTGTTTAGAAACCATTCTAGGGTGGCCTAGAAGAGAGGTAGGGGGAATTATCTTTCAGCTAGTACCTCTTTCTCCAAGCATGAGTTTGCTAACTAGATGGAAGACCTCAAGAGCGAAATGAGACAGCCTATTGCCATGCAACTTGATACCTTTCGAATTCAGCAAAAGAAAGAAGAAGTTGAGAGGGCTTTGGCCATTTTTTGTCCTAGATGCACAAGGAAGCATCCCAAGAATGAGTACCCATTGCACTCAGTAGAGGTATGTTTCGTTTGTGAGGAAGACCACCCGACCAACCAATGCCCTACCTTGTCGGGATTTAAAGCCATGTACCTAGGGACTGAGGTCGCTACTGAACCTCTCTACTTCCTCAACCAAAGGAGGCCACATGGACCTAGAACTTATTAGCAGGGGATGCAAGGGCCATCCCAAGCTTATTACAACCCCAACCAATCCACTCATATACCTTCTTGGGGCCCCCCTTCTCATCCTTCCTGGTCGACACCTCCTCCTTGGTCTTATCCATCTCCATACCACACTCAACCTCCTTCTCACTCATTTCACTCTCATGCCCAGCCAAAACCTCAGTGGAATGCACCTCAACCGCGGTGGAGGCCCCAATACAACACTCCTCCCACCATTTTGCCTCCACCACTAGCTCAACCACAACCATTACCTCTTGCTCCTTCAAGACAACCCCAGATGCCTGGTCAACCGAACCCGAACCCCAACAAGAGACAGGCCCAACAGGTATATATTGGGGAAACAACATTCCCTACCTATGCTGTGGAGATCCAAGAGATCAACCTGTGATCTGGGAAGGTCCTTCCAGAGCACCAACCTCCTCCCCTAGAGGAGGAGGAAGAAAAACAGGAAAGTGAACCCCAAGCCATTCCACCCTTTCCTGAGCGACTCACAGTAACCACACAACCCAACCCAGAAGAGGATGAGCTTCTCGGAGAACTCAAGCAGTAGTGTGTGAAAATACCACTTCTCCATGCCATAAAAGATGTACCGATATACAACAAATTGATTAAGGAGAAGTGTTTCAGGCACCCAGGCAGGTGAAAGAAAGATGCCTAAACCATCAATGTCATAGGACAATTGTCTGATCTCATGTTGGGGCAAGTAATCTGTCCAATGTATTTGGACCCTGGGAGTCCTGTAGTTGATGTCCACATCAATGGCACCATTATACCCCACATTTTGATTGATCTAGGGGCCGCCATTAATGTGATGACCAGGGACACCATGCTTAAGCTCAACCTTCAGAGTTCCCTAAGGAAGACCTCGACAGCGCTGCAATTGGCAGACCACTCCCCAGTGACTCCCGAATGGATTGTAGAAGATGTCTTGGTCTCTGTTGACTCCTGGGAATACCCTGCAGACTTTTTGGTCCTTCAGCCAAAGGCAAAACTCACTAGATATCCCCTCAGTTTGGGAAGGCCTTGAATGGCTACTGCAGATGCTTACATCAGCTTTCGAGCCGGAAACATGACCATCAAAAATGGGCCTATGTCCAAACAATGGGTCCTATACCCTCCTGCCCAACCTCTGCTAGAACATGACTTACCCCTCTGGTTGGAAGAAGGAGAAGAGGATGAGGTCTACTCTGCACCATTACGCACAGTAGAGGCCACCAGGGGAGGTCCTCCAACCAAGGATGATTTGATTGAGAACTTAATCCAAAATCCTCCCCCTGGTGCACTATCCTTGGAAGAGTTGGTGGAAGATACCCAGGCCAATGCTTTAGTGGACCTATGGGCGACTGATCTGACCACTCCTAGAGTTAAGAATGTGGAGTTTGGCCCTGAGAGGACTTTGAAGATAAGCTCCGCTCTCTCTCCCTCTAGGGAAAAGGAGCTATGTAGCCTCTTGACCTGCCATTTGGAGGCCTTTTCTTGGAGCTACAAGGAAATGAAGGGAATCCATCCCTCGGTCTATACCCATCATATCTACATTAAGGAGGACTATAAACCATTCAGGCAACCTCAGAGGAGAATTAATCTAGCCCTCAAGGACATTGTTAAAGAAGAAGTTCAAAAATTGTTGGATGCAGGATTCATCTACCCCATCTCGGATAGCGAATGTGTTTCCCCTCTGGTGTTGGTACCCAAGAAAAATGGGAAATGGAGAATCTGTGTGGACTACAGAGAACTGAACAAAGCCACCAAAAAAGACCACTTCCCTTTACCTTTCATAGATCAAGTGTTGGATGGTCTGGCAGGGAAGAGGCTTTTCTCTTTCCTAGATGGGTTCAACGAGTATAATCAGATCCAAATTAGCCCGGAGGACCAAGATAAGACCACCTTCACTTGTCCATGGGGTACCTTTGCCTACCGCGTCCTTCCCTTTGGGCTATGTAATGCCCCTGCCACTTTCCAGAGAGCTGTATTAAGCATCTTTGCTGAGTTGGTCCATGATTCGGTAGAAATCTATATGGATGACTTTACTCCTTACGGGTCTAGCTTCCAGGAAGCCCTATCCAACCTGGGAAAAGTTTTGAGCAAGTGCATTGAGATGAACCTATCCCTCAGTCCTGAGAAATGTGAGTTCTTGATGACTGAAGGGACCATGTTAGGCCATACCATTTCTCACTAGGGGTTACAGGTGGATCCCAGTAAAATTGCTATCATCAAAAAGGTCCCACCTCCTCAGAAGGTAAGAGATGTTCAGAGTTTCCTAGGCTTAGAGGGATATTACAGAAGATTCATTAAAGACTTTAGTAAGCTAGCCTCATCATTGTTTGGCCTCTTAGCAAAAGATGTTGAGTTTAAATGTTCGGATGACTGCCAGAAGGCTCTGAACGAATTGAAGGATAAGTTGGTGTCTGCTCCAATTCTGAGAGGCCCAAACTGGGCCCTACCTTTCCACATCCACACTAATGCCTCGAAAAAAGCCATAGGGGCAGCCTTAGGAAAAGTTGAAGAGAAACTTCCATATGCTATATACTTTGTCAGCAAAAACTTATCCAAGGCAGAAATGAATTATATGGTAACTGAGAAAGAGTTCCTGGCCATGGTCCATTCCCTGAACAAGTTCTGACACTACATCACTGGCTATCAAACATTTGTACATACTGACCATGCTGCAATTAGATATTTAATGAATAAGCCTGAGTGAATGCTCGTATTATTAGATGGTTACTTTTGTTGTAGCAGTTTGATTTGACCATCGTTGACAAACCAGGTAAAGAAAATGTTGTTGCTGACTTTTTGTCTAGATTGGATTTGCCTGCAGGTGAAGAAGAAACAGTGGATGACCAAATGCCAGATGAGCATCTGTTTGCTATCTTGGTACTCTCCCCGTGGTTTGTTGATATAGCCAACTATCTGGTCTCATCACAGTTCCCTCCGCATCTATCCTCAAAGGAGAAGAGCAGAATCGTGAGGAAAAGTGCCTCATTCACTTGGATCAGGGGCAACTTGTTCAAACTTGGCCCTGATCATATCTTAAGGCGTTGTGTAAGGGAGGAGGAAGTCTTTGACATCCTCCTAACTTGTCATGATGGCCCTTGTGGAGGACATTTTGCAGCCAAGAGGACTGCCTTCAAAATTCTACAGGCAGGCTACTATTGGCCCACTCTTCATCA
>APFE030814076.1:14979-69905 GCA_000404065.3 Pinus taeda | reverse complement strand
CCCACTCTTCATCAAGATGTCAGAAGATATATCAGCCAATGTGACCGATGCCAAAGGATGGGGAAACCGACTCCAAGGGATGAAATGCCGCTCCTACCTTAGGTGACTCTTGAGCCATTTGAGAAGTGGGGTATGGATTTTGTGGGTCCTATCAACCCTCCTTCAAGGGAAAAGTCTTACATCATTGTGTGCATAGACTATCTGACCAAGTGGGTGGAAACCAAGGCAATCAAAGCAACAACAAAAGAAAAGGTGGTTGAGTTTTTAAGAGAAAATATTTTCTACAAATTTGGCTACCCAAGAGAGTTAGTCACCGATCAAGGAAGCCAGTTCACCTCCAATTTGATTGAAGACTTGCTTGCTTATCACAAGATCAAGCATAGGACTTCCACCCCATATCATCCTCAAGCGAATGGGCAAGTGGAAGTCACCAATAGAGCATTAGAGGGGATCTTGACTAAGGTGGTGAGCAGCAGCAGAAATGATTGGGCAGATCACCTAGTTGAGGCCACTTGGGCCTACAACACCACTTGGAAGACCACAACCAGTTTCACACCCTATGAGCTGGTCTATGGGAAGAGAGCTTTGTTGTCAATCGAGTTTGAATACAACACATTGAGGATGCCAGCTTAGCTGGACCTAGATCTCAGCCATGCTCAATAAGAAAGGTTAATGCAGCTGAATGGGTTAGATGAACTTCGAATGTAGGCCCTCCTCCACTCAGAAGTGACTCAACTTCAGAGGAAGGTATGGCATGACCGGCACCTCAATGACAAACAATTCCAGCCGGGAGATTGGGCTCTGCTGTATGATTCCAGACATAAGGATTTCAAGGGGAAGCTGAGGACAAGATGGCTAGGACCATATGTAGTGGAAAAGTGTAATGACAATGGTTCCATCCTTATCTAGACTATTGATGAAGAAGCCATCCCCATGCTCGTTAATGGGCATCGACTAAAGGTCTACAGGGAGCCTCTTTCGAGGCAAGAGTTCGTCAAAACTGTGGAAAAATTAGTGCTGTTCATAGAGAAGGGTTGTGCCTCTATTTTGGGCACACCCTAAGAAACATTATATATCAAAAAAAAAATTGCAATAAAAAAAGACCCTTGGGTGAAAACCTTTTTGAGGCGCCCAAGGCAGATGGTAGGAGTGAAAACCTCATTGAGGCACTCCTGTTGTCTCTTTGAAAAAGAATGGGAATAAAAAGATCCTTGGGTGAAAACCTTTTCGAGGCACCCAAGGCAGGTGGTAGGGATGAAAACCTCATTGAGGCGCCCCTGCTGTCTCTTTAAAAAAAAAAAAAAAAGAGAAAAAAGAAAAGACAAGCTGATCTCTGAAAGTTTTGTAGGTTGCAAGAACACAGCACACCAAAGGAGGCCTCTCAACTCAAGGACAAGGGTCCCTATCAAGCTACCAGGCAACCTCACATACACTCCCTCCATGAACACTCATTTTTTCCAAGGTTTGGACACAATCGGGTCATGGTTCAACCTTCTACAGGAAGCTATAGGACTTTCTACAGGAAGTTCTGTATTTCTACAGGAAACATCCTGTAGAGCTTTTGGACGGGCTAGAATCGACTGCAGAGAAGGATGTGGAGCTTGAAACCCGTTGAGGAGGCATGCAACCACCCTTTTCTTCCATCCTCCACTCGTTTCACCTCCTTTCACCACCATCACTCTCATCTGGGCAAGCATACCTACACATGCATACTAGAACTCTATTTTTTTAAATAAGAAAATTTGTTTTTTTCAAATTCAGAAGCAAGGCCTTCTGAGGCTCACACACTTCACCTGTCTAGGTGACCTCAAGACCCTTCACCTGTGAGCATGACTCCAATTATTTCAACATGCACCCCAGAAGGAGAAACGGTTACAGGATGTCCTACAGGAATCTTGTAGCAGCTGATCTAGCTGGAGCACCTACCATGAAGACACCAGCAACTTGCAGAACCGGTGTATGCAGTATTCACCACCAGAGAAACGGGTCTCAAAGGCTCGTAACTAGCAGCAGTCAATGAAGAGTAGCTCTAGCACCTGAGCACAATGCAGCAGCATGCAGATCCGACATCCCTCATCTCGAAACCTGAAAAAAACCCACGTCCACGGCCGCACAGGTAAGTGCCTAACCTTATTTCGTCAAATTACATATGCTATACTCTGAATATGCATGACTGTGAGAATGGACGGATTGAACAAAGCTGGTTGCCATTCAACTGGCCACCACAGCCAGTCAAGTGGCCTCGTAGGATCCGAATTGGATCGGTTATGTTGAAAAGTTGGATAATTGACACGTGGTAAGTGTCCAGTCGGGGAGAAGCGGCGGTATGACAGGAATGGCGGTGGTAAATGCAGAGGAAAGAATTCGGTGGTCAGGGGCACGCTGGGGAATGATAGCAATGACATCGGCCAACAGATCAGTTGGGACAGCTCACCCCCGCGCCATCAATTCCGCAGCAATTCGAAATCGGTCGGTTGATACTTATGATGCACTGCAGTCATTTATGCTCACAACCGTTTTGCAGCCGAATACGCATCCTCCTCCTCTACAAGTTGTTAGCCTGAGTTCTCGGTCTATTCAAATGTCCTGCTACCACTCAAACTGGTCCTGTGCTACTGTAACCTCCTCCAGAAGCCGAGAACAATTTCTACAGGAAGCTGCGCTACAGGAAACACAGTATCCGAAGCAGCGCGGATTGTTCACATTGAGGGTGGAAATTCTCAGTGAGGTAGGCAGAACTTAACTTTCCCATGCAAATAATTCCAAAGGTGGTGAATTCGACGTAGTGAGGGGGGTAGAGAAATGTGAATGCAATTCTGTCTGAAGTTTTTTATATCATTGCCCGAAATTGTCTTCGTGATCTGCATGCGAGATTTCCTCCACGCTTGAATGAAAAATCCCTCCTGTAGAAATTGAGACACTGTCGAAATACCGGTAGAAATTGTAAATTTTATGCGACTGTGTGTATAATGGAGACATAGCTCTGCGCTCTGTGTGAAAAAATCCCGAAGTTCTCCTTCTATATATGTGAGCAGGCAAGTTCAACACAGGGTAATTGACCAAAGATATCTTTTTTTACGATCTGAGAAGGAAATCCACCCAGAATTCCCAGTCTGCATGAAAGCACGAGCACACACAGAGTTTTACCATGCCGGGAGGGTTCATTCTAAAAGAGCCTTCGGACTCCAAGAAATTACGGGAAACCCCTGAGGTGGTGGACTTGTTCTCCCATGCACAATGGATGTCATTTTGTGACAAGCTTCAAGGTCACGATGACGAAATTGCGGAAGAATTCCTCCGATCCCTAAAGCCAAAGTGAAATACATTGGTCATTGTCAACTTCAAAGGACTGACACTCAGACTCACCCCACAGCTCATCAGCAGGGTAACTGATCTTCCAATGGGGGTGCCCTGGGATAAGGAGGAGAGGAAATTGGGTCAGAAAGCTAAAAAAGAGTTCTTCTTGCCAGAGAAACAATTCTCAGAAGACAAGAACGGAGTTCGGAGGACTAGCCTACAACCGTTCTGGAGTGAAGTCGGCCTCCAAATTATGAAGTATATTACGTGTGAGGGGTGATTTAGCATCGTATATGGCTATCATTTTCGGCTGCTCACAGAACTCAGACACCACATGGACCTGCCCTCAGAGCAAAAATTGAGCATTCCTTATTTCCTCCTGCAATCCATGACTGAGTGTGCCACCAAACTCAGAGAGGGGACACCAGACTAGCTAGCCCATCATGGGCTTAATAAGCTCCTCATGGAAGATGCACTCCACACTTTCACTGTCCCTCTCTCCTGGGAAATTTTCTGGAATATGTCAAAGGATGATGACATCCAAGTCTTGGCCGAGGATCTCACTTCCTCTAGTAGTGAGGAGAAGGAGCATACTCAGGCAGAGAAGAAGGTTAAAAAACAAGAAACCCCTAGAAAAACACTAAAGAAAGAAAAAAAAGGAACATCAGGAACTTGGCAAGCTGCCAAAACAGGGGATGATAAAATTGCACCAACACCCAAGGAGAAAAGACTACAGAGCAGGGCAGAATAGACTGAGGAAGTCCAAGTCAATAAGGGCACCCCTAAGGCAACCTCAACCAAGATAAAAGGAAAAGTCCCCTCAGCCAAGCAAGCTAAAACAGTGCCCTTGGCTTCTACAGGAAAGTAGTAGAGTATTTCTACAGGGAAGTTGAAAACGGCTTCTACATGAAGCTAGAAAGCAACCACTACAGGACTTTCTATAGGAAGTCCGAAGGAAGGACAACAGAAGGAGAAGTCGGCCAAAATCCTAGCTAGGGAGGCAGCAGCTGTGCTGGCCACCCTAAGTACCTCTCCCAAGCAAAAAGAGAAACGAAAGAGGGAGACTCCTCTATATTTTAAAGCGAGATGGAGTGTAAGGATTAAGACTGGCAGACCCCAACCTCCATCAAAAGAACCAATCACCATCGTGGATACCCCTACCACACCAAAGGATAAATCCTCCTCCAAGGCATCCATTACTTATGAGCGGGAGAGCCCAAAAACATCCTCATGGAGGGACAGAATGGAGAAATTGAGCTCAGAAGCCTCTCTACAGGATGCTGAGGCTATTCTACAGGAAACTTTGGCTAGGCTGAAAGAAACTGAGCAGATGGAGGAGAGAGAAGCCAAGTCACCACAGGAGGAGGAGAGAGCAGCCAAGTCACCATATAAGGAGGAGAAGGTCGATGTTATCATGGAACCAAGTCCCCAACCCAACTTGGGCTCCTATTATAAATTTTTGGAGGCCGGAAAAATTACTCCTCAAAAGTTCACAATGCCACTGTTTCTAGCACTAGAGGAAGAAAGAGTATGAACCCACACTTGGATGAGGATCACTAAATCCAAGGGGGTAGAAGATATAGGACCTCTAGAGGAAAGGCTCAAGGAAACACAAACGGAGTTGGCAAGAGTAAGGCATGTAGAAAGCTCCCAACAAGCCAAGTTAAGAGAAGAGAATGAGCTGCTCAGACAACAACTCCAACTGCAGGGACAGAGGAAAGGAGAGGACACAGCAACCAAGGATCCCTCAGCAGAGCCTCAAGGAAAAGAAGAGATGCAAGCTGATCCCGAGGAACTTAACCAGCAGCTACAAGAAATGGAATTGCAGGCAGATATGGAGATATAATCCCTGAAGCAGCAGATGCAAGAAAAGGAGGAACAACTGGCCTGCATGGCCAATTGGGCAATGGAAGCTTTGCAATGTAGGCAGCCGGCCAAATCCTATGGCCTGTACCTAAGGGATCAGTGGCTGCAGTTCTAAATCAAAACATTGGCACAAAGGGGTATCTCCCACATACAAAACCCCCAGCAATTCATGGATTTATGTAACACCAATTCATCAGAAGATAAGGCCAAGCTTTCAGAGTTCTATCTCCATAATTTAGCCCTTCCAAACATCACCTCATGGGACCCCAACATAGCAGTAGGGGACATGCAGCTGATGGAAATGACCTCATGGTTAAACCACGAAGAGAAGAGAGAAGCTAAGGTCAGGAATGTCATGGACCGGGAGTTACATGAACCACTGATGATTAGAGCAGAGCCAGGGGACCCCACATCATTGATATCCACCCACCATCACCTAGAAACCAACCCTCAGGTTTTATTAGAGTACATGGATCGTCAGGCCCAGGCCATAGCACACTTCAAGGATATGGAACGGTTATTAGGGGACAATTGTGTTCATGCTTGCACCCGTAGGTGGAACACATTGTCCCACAGCCTCAAAATCCGAGAATATCACACTCCAACTCGGATGAGGGAGGCTTTGGCATGGGTAACTCTCTACAAGAAGTCTATGCAGAACCTCCAAGCCAATTAGATAGGCCTCAAGCTAAGTCCACCCTTGCTTTTGGGATTGTTAGAGGGAGGCACGGAAGAGGAGGAGCATAAGCAGTGGGAAGAGGTGGAAAGGAAGGTCGGATTCCATGACAGTGTGGAGGACACTACTTCAGAAGCTTGGGATGTGAGGGTGGCAATTAAAGCAATGAAAGACGAGGAGCTGGACTAGTTGCTCAGAGGATGAGAAACCCTTTTAGCAGGGTGGTGATGATGAGCCCCAAAATTGGTAACTTGTTGGGCTCATTTGGCCTAATTATCCTTATTTAGTCCTTGTTCAAATCCTTCATTTTCCACAGCTTCTGCATTATTTTCAGTATGTTTATGTCATTTGTACGAATAAGGGCAGTCACTCTTCCTAGGTGGCTAACACGTGCTTATTTCAGGTTTTCTGACACATGTTGGAGCAAAATCGAGCAATCATGGTCTAAAAGACAGCCAAGCCTGAGGTGAGGATTCGTAGGGGGGTTTTCTATGGCATTAAATAACCCGTCCTCAGGATCTTCACCCTCAACTCCGAGCTCCAAAGATGACCAAAACCGAATCTAGAAGGCAACCAAGTAGATTTTAGAAGGGACTGTCTAACTGACAGTTTGGACAGCCAAGTTCCACATATTGAGGAGGCCAGCTAGGTCCCTCGTGATGTATAAATGTTGAGGCCTCAGCCTTCGTAAGGGACTTTTGAAACTATTGTGTATTTTGCACCTCAGTGCTGCCAGTTCTACTTTGTTCTTTTGTAGCCATTTTTGGCATCACTCTTATGATTATTTTTTTGATAATGAGAAGCAGTTTGATTTTCTATCAAATCTAAGTTTTTCATAGGAGCCATAACTCTCAGGGTTGGGCCCAACCTGAGAGCCTAGGCCTCCTTTCTGTACTGTTACTTTTCCTTTATGTATCATTGTTTCCCTTTATGCATTTGAACATATTTCTGTTAGGAAGATTTAGTTATGTTGCTTGGATAGATCATTGTTTATGAATGACATTGCTTCAGGTGTTTTGGTAGGATAATAACAGAAAAAGCTTCAAAGAAAAGGGACAACCACACTCTCGGTTTCACCTCACCCTTATTGGATTAGGGGCTGGAATGAAGAAACAGTGCTGCCCCAACAAAAACACTAGTTTGCTTGACCAGACAATCCTTAGTGTACTGTTTTCATTTGCAGAAATTAGTTATGGGTTTGGATATCTGAAATGTTTCTTTTCATATTTGATATACATGGTTTTCTTCCCAAATAAAGTTTTTGTTCATTCATGTTGTTGATGGTTAGACTAGATTAGCTCAAGATTTGATCATTTGCAAGACTTTGTTGATTTGGTCGAAGTACACCATGCAGGGCATCTCCTCCACTCTTTCATCCACCTAAAGCCTCATCTGAGCCACCTATTCTGTCTCCTAGCTAAGTTCCTCATCTCCCATCTATCCTCTTGTCCACGTAACCCTACCTTCTTGCTCAATCATTGCCTTAGCCTTCTTCAAGCCAAGTCAGCCTTCTGCACCTCCTCACCACTCCATCCACCAGTCCTTAGGCCGTTTGAGACCCCTATCCTACCTCCAGATCCATCCATGCACCTTCCCTCACTCATCCATCCTCTAAAAACCGATTCTCAAACTTCCTGTAGAAATTTCTGAACATCCTGTAGAAATTCCTAAACATCCTGTAGAACCCCTGCAGACTTCTTGTAGAAGCTCACAAATGAGTTTTCTTGATAGCCAAACTTTGTGAAACTCTCTGGAAGAGTGTTAGGGACTCCTTAGACCCTCTCTGAACCTTTCCAACCTTTTCCAAGCATTTCTCCCCCTTGATCCACCCCTGCACAGTAAAGCACAGTTCAAGCATATGCATGAGAAAATTGACAACTTAATCAAAAACACAAAAAGATGTTTTCTTAGGACAAAGATAGTCTAACACATGTAGTTTACCTTCATAGAAGTAATGGCATCTCTTTCAGTAGTTTGCACTCTCATCTTTGCATCAGTAGGACTAGCTGGTAGAATTAGGGTTTGTTAGGGTTTGCACTTTCCTTCAGTTTTTCAATCTCTTTTCGCAAGTAGATTAGCTTCCTTTGAGTTAGCTTTAATCCATCAATTAGAAAGCTTCTTCTAAGAGCTCATAGAAGTTGGATGAAGCCCCTAGCGGACTTGTGCCAGCTGGCCAAGTGACAGCTGCGGCAAGAGCTAGTACTTGTACATACAGCACCGTCGCTTCCAAGTTTGTTACGAACAACCGGGTTGATAAAAGTAAAGAAGGGAGTCCCAGGAGTTGCAGCATTATTGCTGCAATACTGGAGCCCACCATCAGGGGTTGTCTCTTGGAGCTACAAAAGTGGGTGTCCTCAAAAGTATGCATAATTGGTACCCATTGGATGTTGAATTAAATTCTTCATCCAATGAGTGTCTAGAATTGAAATTTGAGTAAACTGATAGGAGATAAGCCAAAAATACAATTTAAAAATGTTGTTTTCTTTTTTTCCCTCCAAAATTCATCTCTTATTTTATTATTTTAACAAGTATTTTATTATTTTTCCTTAGGATTCCACTTTTAGGTTGAATTTTCCTCTAATAATTAATCACTATCTTATTCAACACTCAGTAATCTATGCATAGTCTAAATGATCCATCCTTCTTCCAGACTAGAACCACCGTAGCAACATAAGGGCTTCTACCTTTTCTCGATGATTCCAGACTTCAAAATATCCAAGACTAATATTTTGATTTCAGTTTTTTTATGATGTAGATATCTATATGGCTTGATGTTGACAAGATTTGACCACAATTTGTGTTCACTTATGTGTTCGATTTCTCTTTGAAGAGGCATCTTCATAGGAAGGTCTTGGAACACCTGTTTGTGTTTTTGAATCATTTCTTGAACTTCAAGTGGTAGTTATTGAACTTTAGGTAGTTCTTCGCTAACAAATTTTGAAGCCAAAATTTCCATTTGATGACATTGCACTACATACGTTGGTGCTCCTTTTCGAATCAACTTCATCATTTGGTAGGATGATACAATTTTATTTTGAAAACAATTTAACTTGTATTTTTTCCCCTACCATATAAACTTTATAAATTTATTTTGATGGTTGGCAGAGTAAGTGCTTAGGCTTTGTAGCCATTGAATACCTAGGACCACATACACTCCTTGTAGTGGTACAATGTAGAACGAAGATTCTAGATTGTAGTCATAAATCTATAATACGGATTTATGGCATTTCCCTAACTTTTTTATTTTCTTCCCATCTACTACCATTACCTTCATATTAGAGATTGGATATGTGAATATGTTAAGGACTTTACCAAACTTGAGTCCAAAAACTTGTGAGTTCTCCCTGTATCTATTAGAACCATTACATTTCTCTTTTTGATATGTCCTTTTAACTCCGAATGCTGGGGCTAGGATATTCCTTTCATGGCTAATAATGATACTTGTGGAACATTTTGGTTGTTTGATTTTGGGGATAATTATGGAGAATCTTCAACTTCTTCTACATATGATTCTTCACTATTTGAATAATTGATTTCTTCATATGTATATAAGTTCTTGTTCTCTTTTTCTTTAACACATTTATATTTAGAATCCCATTTTTCACCATAAAGTTTTCAATTACCCTGTTTTATTCTTTGCAGTTCCAAGTTAGTTTTTCTTCCTCCACGTAGTTGTGGTGGAACATACTTCGTATTCTCCCTGTTAGAATTTTGGGGAAACCTTCATCGTAAATATACTCTTTCAACTTCTACCAGTTGTGTTCTTTTGAAACTTTTTTCTATGACTTTATATTTTTGCCTTGCTTCTTCTATAGAAGTGATGTCCTGAAGCTTAAGTTTGTCCTCGAGATGTGGTTTAATTCCAATGTTGTATGACTGAATAAGGCATGTTTATGATAACCTAGGTACCCGTGTAGCTAGGTTTTCCCATTCTGTAGTATATTTGTCCACATCTCCTTTTTGTTGTAGCCTCATGAGTGTTGAGAAGAACTCTTCTTCTTTGACGCCTTAGAACCTCCTAAAGAAAGCATTTCTAAATTTCCTCCAACTAATAGCATGTGTCATTTTCTTCCACTAAATATACCAAGTATATGCTTCACCTTCCATTTGCATGGATGCATCCTTCATTTTCTCATATTCATTTTCAATACCATGAATCTCAAAATATTCTTTTGCTTTATTGAACCATGCAAAACTAAATTTTTCATTACCATTAAATTTGGAAAGCACAAGTTTTGATCTTCATTGATGTCATTAGAGAAATTTTGAGGTAAAAAATGGGCCTCAAAAAAAATGTACAACAAAAATAAACTTGATAAGAATCATTAGGATTCAATATGATGATATCATCCATGGGAGAGGATTCACCATTTTTAGAGTAAAGTTAAAAACACAAAAAAAAACTACTTTTTCAATTATATTTCAACTTATTTCCCTACGATTTTACTAAAATTTCAAGTGGGAGAACTCATTGGATAAATAATTTAATTTTTCCTTGAAGGAGTACCCATGTTACATACTTTTGATGGACCCTACTACACAAAAAAATGTGAAATACATGAAAAAACATGATTGCAATCACATTTTTTCCCTGTATTTGACATTTTTCGTGTGGTAGGGTCCGTCGAAAGTATGCAATATGGGTACTCCTCGGATGAAAAATTAAATTATGCATGCAACGACTACTCTTGCTAGAAATTTGAGTAAAATCGTAGGGATATAAGTTTAAAAGATGAGTTTAAAAGATAGTTTTTTTCTTTTTTACCTCCAAAACTTGATGAGGTGATATAATCTTATTATTATTTCCGCTATTATTTTATAATATTCCTTAGAGGCCCATCTTAGACCTCAAATTTTCTCTAATGGTAGTAATTGGTGGGATGAGGATGATGTATTGGTTCAAGAGTTACATATTTCAAAAATTAGTGTTACTATCTAAGATCTTCCAGACAAATCACATAGAAAAAAAAGGGTCAACACATTTCGAACCTCTATCTAGGTTCATCATGAAGACCAAGATGAGGAGAAAGATCAATAGACCACTAATAAATATCTCAGAGATGCAATGGTAAATTTCCAACGGTCAAAAAAGAAAAATTAAGAAAAAGGAATGCTAAGGGATAAAAATCAATTGATTTATTAGTTATTTTTGAATTTTATTTTAATTTATTTAATTTCTATTTTAATATTAATAATAACATCTAAAAATTTCTATTATTTTACTAGATAATATATTAATACAAAATTCTTGTCAAATTAAAAATATAATTAAATAATAAATAATGATTATATTAAATATTATATTAAAATTATATAAATATAAATTATTAAAATTAGTGTTACTATTTTGTGGATTAGTAATGGAAAATGTATGCGGAGATTCATGGATACGAGGTGAGCCTCATGGGCTTAATGTATCTAAAGAATCTGGTTGTTGAGTCACTTCATTATTTTGATGTAGTTGATCAGTTGTAATATTCAACTTTTGACAGATAAGATTCAACACCACCATTGCTTCATTAAGATTTTGATCAACTTTATTTATAAGTGTTGCATGTTCTACTTTAAATTCATTATGATTTTTCTCGAGCTAATTATTTATGCTCCTCATTGTGCGTTGGAGCTTCTTAATTTCTCCAACATGTCATGTGACCTTATTCTCAAGATCTATCAATTTTTCATTAAAGTTGTTCATCGTCATCGATGACGACATTGATTGAGTATCTCGTGGTGTATATTTATCCAACTTAACTCGCCTTCTTAACTTGAACTTAATTTTTTAAATATATATTGTTAATTATTTAATATTATATATAATAATAACTAATTAATAACTAAATTATAATAGCTAATTAAACAATATTATTATTAATTATATATAATAATAAATAAATGTAATTGTTAATTAATTAATTAACTATATATAATAATTGTTTATTATAGAATTATTATATAATGTTTAATAATTAATTAATAATATGAAGGCTTTGATTAATGATATAGAGTGTTTGGATGGGTATGTCCTTTAAGAAAAAGGAATGATGAGAGATGAGACATAATGAAGACAGATGGATGCTAGTCAATGAGCAACTTGTCGAGACAGTGGTCGATGTGGAAGATTGCATGAGACAAGGAATAAAGTGGTTGGATACAAGGTTTAATTTGTGAGGCGACAAGTGACTAGAACAATCAAGAACATAGAAAAAAATGGATGATGTCTCGGCTCAATGAACAAGAGACGACGATAGGGAAAGTGGCAAAGTAGTGGATTGAAGTGCAACAGTGGAGTGGTGTCTCAACCTATGCAGTAGTCGAGTGATTGAAGATTGCCTACTCTGATACTAGATGAAGTAATAATTATCTCTGCAATTGATAACTTCATATATATATATATATATATATATATATATATATATAATATATATATAGAAATTGATGAATGATGATTTTTACATAGAGGACCCTAGGCTTAAATACGGCCTAAGGTGCCCTTTCTTGAAAAGGGAATTACTTCTGATTGTGGCTCTTCCCTTCACTAAACTTAATTAACAATTAACATTTCTACATAACAATCCCTTGAGGTGTAAACCTTCCTCAGTTTTTACACTCAAAGCTAGGTTGGCTTCTTTAGAGATTTAATCCCTCGGCATGCATCTTGTAAATCTATAATTATAAATGGATATATATATATATATATATATATATATATATATATATATATATAATCCCAAAGGAACCCAACAACCTGCCTAAGATGTAGCTACTAGTAAATCTATGGGTGTTTAGGACTTGTAATCGTGTCCATAAACTAGGTCACAATAGGGGGGAATTTGAACCTTGGATTTCTCAGTTTTCACAAATTTCACATTACGTTGATCACCAATTCAACTTTATATCATTATTTTAAAAATGTTGCAATTTTAAGTTAAACAACATGTTTCTTTTACCTTTTTTTCTTCTAATTCAATTATTGATTTTAAGAATTTGGTTACAATGGCGGGAGTGGCAAGAGTGGGAGGGGTTATTCTCAACCTTGATGGAAAAGTTAAAATTGAGTACAGTTGGCGGTTAGGAAGCTGTGCAAATAATGCAACTGAGGGATAGTGATTACTTCAAGGGCTCCTTCTAGCCAAAGAATAAAGCATCAAAGATTTGGTGGTGTCGGGAGATTCACAACTAGTTATCCATCACCTTATTCATGGGCCCTTTCCTGGGGATTAATGCAAGTTGTGAAGCATTATTCCTCGAATCAAGAATTTGAAACTAGTCTTCCTCTACTATTAGCTTCTTTCATGTGATGAGAATGAACAAGTTTTCTATAGATGACTCTCCAATAAAGGTGTAAATTGGATGTGAGGGTCCTAATGAGAAATGTTATTACTTCCAGTTATCTCAATTTATTAAATAATTTTTAAAGTGCTAATAGTGAGAGTGTCAGCATCAATTTGTAATAAACAGGGTTAACGTGTTCACAACCAAAGTAGCAACATATTTTTGTAAAAACCGTCAATTAATTTTTCTTTTCCTATAAAAGGCAATAACTTCAGGTGCAGTTTCTAAATAGCTAGAAATGAATTTTTGAAAACCCAAAGACATTTTTGTCAACAACATGCCCATTAACAATATCCTCTCTTAGATTTTGTACAGCTATCACAACTTGATAGATTCGAATTGATCTTTGAATCCTTTGTTTCAAGAATTCGCCCGAATTAGTTTTTTCTATATTTAGGAAAAACACTTTATCCACTTTGACTTAGATGCCACCACATCAAATTTGACTTGGGGATCCTTAGCCTCAAGGATGACTCCATCAATAGCATGATCTTCAGATACATAATATTATTTCCTTTGTTTTACGTTGAAAATATGTAATGTATTCAATTTTTAATTCGAGAATTTATCATCTAGTTTCAGACTTTGTAATTAAAAATTTGCTGGAAACTTGCTTACAGTGTATGAGTATTCTATAAAGAAATAGACTTTGTAAATGAAAAAGGTTGGAATCATTTCAAATAAATCATTTTTATGTATTATGTGTGTATGTAATTAGTTAATATTACAATAGTCTATTTGAGCAGTTTGCATAAATTCTTGTGTTGCGATTCCCTTTATGTTTCTAAGTTTCATATCTTCTTCAATATTTGAATACCAGGTTGTTGAATTGGAATTCATATCTCTGTGTGCCAAATTCTTTTATTCAGATATTTATTACTTATTTTTACACCTAAAAATCACAATAATTTCTATACTATCCTATGATTTCTTAAACTTGTCAAAGGAGTTGTTACTATCTTGCTTTTGTGATATTTTATCACTAAACCTGTGGTTTATATAAAACTAATTAGGTTAGACTTTTATGGCAGAGAAAAAATTTGTAATCAAGGACTATGAGTTCTTCATCTTATCTTCCAAGGAGGAGGATGAAAATAATGTTGATACAAATAAAATATTCATTCAGTATGTCAATGAAAAGCCAATTAGAGAGTTGACGGCCATAGATGTGGTAGATCGATTGATTGTAATCATGGAGGTCTCCAAAATAATCCATAAGGAATATGCTAGATATATGGCTGAATAAATTTTGGAGAAGGTGTTTAAGGATGTAGCTTCTTTTGACTCAGAGTTCAAACAAAGGGACCGAGCAGGACTACCTAACTATTGGGACCTCGTAGGAGGATTAATACCATGGAAGTAGTACATTCAAATGTTGGTAGAGGCTAAGGATAGAGTTGATTCCACCCATGAGAAGACATCCTCCTTAAAGTGAAAGACAATGGTGAACTATCTAAGGAGAGATTTCCAACTACTAGGGTTGGTGCGGACGTTGTTTCGCTTCAAGCCAAATTATTCAAGGATCACAGGTCTTAATATCATATGTTAAAGCTTCTTTCGCTCTCCTTTAATATGTATAGAACTGTGGCAAAAAAGTGACCATTTTTTCAACCCTCCTCAACTCCTAAACATCGACTGAACAAATCTACCTCCAAAACCTTGCCAATGGAGATGAAGATATTTTTTAATCTTGTCAATCATGATATATTACTCTTTTTTGTTTTCTATAAATATTTTATTTCAAGATATGAACTCAAGTTAGGATTTTGTCATTACAATGGTGCAAGTAGCACGCTCATTTCATTTTATTTTGATGAATAATTGGTAAATCAATAAGGAATATTTTGTAAGGGGTACTAATCCTAGAACCCTATAAAAGACTATTTATGATACATATTTAGGGGTTCCAAATTTTGTGTCAAAGGGGCTATGGAAATGTTAATGGAGAAGTGGAAAATGTATGCTCTATTTGAAGGCTAATAAATAGTTTTGGTGATTCTGCTTGGATAAGGTTGTAGCATGTATTCTCTTATGTGTTTGTTCCATTTGTCTATGATTTCTTCTTAGATGAAATGTAATAGTAGCTCTTAGATTTTTATGAAATCATGGATTCATCTATGTCTAAACTTTATCTAAGATACCTATGACTAATGAGATCTAACGTCCTTAATATGAACTCCATGTATTTTGAAATATCATTCAAATGTTCACTCCATTTCTTACCAAAATTTGAAACTTAATATTATATTCTTAGCCATGTGTATTTGATTTCCTTTCTACATATTCTTATTTCTTCTATAATCTAGCCACCAAAGCTTGATATTTAAGTCTTATATGAGTTTTCTTTTACATTAATGGTATATATCCTCTTGAAAGAGTTTTCAAATCAATTCTATTCAAATTTTGTTGAATATTGAGTGTAAGTGGACAACTTCAACAAATCCTACAAACACTCTTTAAGATGTCCTAGACACTAGTCTCTTCTCAACCTAAGGGTTTTCTCTGGGAGTGACAACAGTGGGCCTCCTCAAAAATATGCATTATTGGTACCGATTGGATGTGAAATTTAATTCTTCATCCAATGAGTGTATACACATGAAATTTGAGTAAACCGATAAGGAGAAAAGCCAAAAATACAATTTAAAAAGGTAGTTTTCTTTTTTTCTCTCCAAAATTCATCTCTTATTTTATTATTTTAACTAGTATTTTATTATTTTTCCTTGGGAGGCCACTTTTACGTTGAAAGTTCCACTAATACTTAATCGCTATCTTATTCAACACTCAATAATATATGCATAGTCTAAATGATCTATCCTTCTTTCGGACTAGAACCACTCGAGCAATATAAGGGATTCTACATTTTGTGATGATTCCACACTTCAAAAAATCCTAGACTAATATTTTGATTTCAATTTTTTGATGATGTAGATATCTATATGGCTTGATGTTCATAGGATTTGACTCCAATTTGACTTTGATTATGTGATTTCTTTATCTCTCAGGATGCATCTTCATAGGAACACTTTGGAAAATATCTTTATGTTTTTGAATCAGTTATTGAACTTCAAGTGGTAGTTCTCGAACTTTAGGTGGTACTTCACTAACCAATTTTGAAGCCAACATGTCCATTTGATGACACTACACTACATACGTTGGTGCTCCTGTTGAAAACAGCTTCATCATTTCGCAGGATGATACAATTTTATTTTTAAAACCATTTAAGTTGTATTTTTCCCCTCCCATATAGACTTTATAAATTTCTTTTGATGGTTGGCAAAGTAAGTGCTTAGGGCTTGTAGCCATTGGATACCTAGGACCACATACACTCCTCCCAGTGGTACAGTGTAGAACAAAGATTTTAGATTGTAGTCATAAATCTACAATATGGACTTATGACATTTCCCTACTTTTTTTGTTTTCTTCCCATCTACTACCATTACCTTAATATTAGGCATTGAATATGTGAATATGTTCATCCTTTTAGCAATGTTTGAGTCCAAAAAATTGTGAGTTCTCCATGTATCTATTAGAACCATTACATTTCTCTTTTTTATATGGCCTTTTAAATTTGGATTTTGGGGATATGATATTCCTATCATGGCTAATAATTATACTTGTGAAATATTTTCCTTGTGTCATTTTGGGGATAATTGTGGAGAGTATTCAACTTATTCTATGTTTGATTCTTCACTATCTGAATCATTGATTTCTTCACATGTATACAGGTTCTTCGTGTTTTTCCTTTAACACATTTATTTTTAGAATCCAAATTTTCACCACAAAGTTTTCACTTACCCTCTTTTATTCTTTTCACTTCCAAATTAGTTTTTCCTCCTTCACATAGTTGTGGTGGAGAATAATTTTTATTCTCCCTATTAGAAGTTTGGGGAAAACTTCACCTCAAATATACTCTTTCAAATTTTGGCAATTGTATTCTTTCGATATTCTTTTCTACGACTTTTGCTTTATGTCTTGCTTCTTCTATAGAAGTGATGTTGTCAAGCTTAAGTTTGTCCTTGAGATTTGGTTTAAGTCCAATGATGTATGATTGAATAAGACATGTTTATGAAAACACACGTTCTCATGTAGGTAGGGTTTCCCATTCTCTAGTATATTTGTCCACATCTCCCTTTTGTTGTAGCCTCATGAGTGTTGTGAATAACTCTTTTTCTTTGCCGCTTTAGAACCTCTTAAAGATGGCATTTCTAAATTTGCTCCAACTGATAGAATGTTTCATTTTCTTCCACCACATATACCAAGTATATGCTTAACCTTTCATTTTCATGGATGCATGCTTCATTTTATCATTGTCATTGTCAATGTTGTAAATCTCAAAATATTCTTCTGCTTTATTGAACCATGCAACACTAAATGTTTCATTACCATCAAATTTGGAAAGCGCAAGTTTTGACCTTCATTGATATCATTAAAGAAATTTTGAGGTCAAAAATGGGTCTCAAAGAAAAAATGTACAAAAAAAATCAACTTGATAAGAATCAATAGGATTCAATATGACGATGTCATAAGTGTGAGATGATTCACCATTTTTGGAGAAAAAAGTTAAAAAAAATAAAAAAAAAAAAAACTACTTTTTCAACCTATAGTTCAACTTAGATTAATATTAATGTAATTAGTGGAGAAGAGCAAGTGCGGACTAAACCCTAGGATGAGGTCTAAGGTTCGAAACATGGAAACGACCCTGCTGAATTGCAATCCCCACCAGTAGCAGCACCAGGCACTTTTCATCGATCCCATTCATTCCATTTCCTTGAGGCCATCCACGACTCGCATCCCACCCGCCACCGTCTTTCTCCCAAGAACCCATTTCCCCAAACAACCTTCTCGCCTGTCAACGTCCAGAACATTTTCATCTTCATTTCTGGGAAGCCCACTATGAGAGTAGCCATCGAAGGCAGGCCACCGCGTGAGCAGCCGAGATCTATGATGCGCGCGGGCCGAGACCCCGATGGACTCGAATAGCGCGTGGGCCGTGACCGTCGTGGATACGAAGTCGACTGTTCTGGTGGCTGAGAAGCTCGGGAAGGCAGGACTGAAGGTGCTTCGAACCTTAGCTAACGTGGACTACTCGAACGACCTCACACACGAGGAGCTGTGCAACAAGATCTCGCTCTGTGACGCGCTCATTATGAGGAGTGGCACCAAGGTCACGCGCCAAGTCTTTGAATCCTCCCGCGGCCAACTCAAGGTTGTCGAAATGGCTGGAGATGAGATCGACAATGTAGATCTTCATGCTACAACTGAGTACGGTTGTTTGGTTGTCAATGCTCCCACTGCTAACACCGTGGCTGCTGAGGAGCATGTGATTGCTCTCTTGGCTGCCATGGCACACAATGTGCCCCAGGAAGATGCTTCCATGAAACAAATTCTGACACCCCAGATGGAAAATCGCCATGGCAGATCTACTCTCAAAAGCACAAGAAGCCCTGGCACTGGGTCTAGGCACTTCATTGACTCTTTTCAGATCCAAATATCTCAGCCTACAAGCAGAACCATCCTACAATGGGTCAGTTCTTCAGATCTAGTGCTTGATCTCAAACTAGATCTAGAACGGCGGATCGGGATCCCTTCAGGCCTTCAAAGACTTCTCTTTCAAGGTAAACAACTTCAAGACCTTCTTCCCCTCTCTTCTTACAGCATTACTAGGAACAACTCTTTGGTGGTAACCCTTCGTCTGAGAGGAGGTGCAGCGGGACAGTCATCCTCTGCTCGTCCCTTCTCATACAAAGATGCAGTACACTCTGAGAACCCCAAAACCCCAGAGGCCCTTAAACCTAAGCCCTTTTTGGTTGATAAGATAAAAGAAGTTTCCTCTGTTGAACTCAACCATGAAGATCTTGCAACCCAACTTCAAGAATTTGCAGAAAGAGCCATCATTTGTAGATTTAATGGATTGTGTCCGCGATCTCAGGATCTCTATGCATGGATCCATGCAAACTGGGCTCATCATTGTAAGATCAGTTTCTGTTCAAAAGGTTACTTCATTATTCTATTTGATAATAGTAAGCATTATGAAAAGGCCTTAGAAGAAGGCCCTTGGTTCATGGGAAATGCGAGGCTCTTCTTGACTCCTTGGTTCGAAGATTTTGATCTAGCAACTGTAGTCATTACCAGGACACCTGTATGGATTAGGCTTCTAAACTTACCCGCCCACCTATGGCATACTCGTTTTTACAGAGCTACAGGAAACACCTTGGGCAGTTTCATTATGGGAGATCTCTGGCGGAAACCAAAGGTCTCTACTCATATGCCAGAATATGTGTGGACTTAGATTTGAGCAAAGGACTTCTAGGCCAAATCAATCTCAAGATAAATGACTTTGTCTGGTCCCAGACGTTGGATTATGAAAATACTGCATTCTGTTGCCACCATTGCCACCAATCAGGGCATTTACAGATCGCCTGCCCATCTCGCTCGGCAAAAAGGAATAAGGATAACCTCTCCAAGCCCAATTCCAGACGATGGGCTCCTTGCTCTCCGCCTCCAGTCGTGGACTCTAATTCCTCTAGCTCTGGAGATGAAGATAGCAATGCAGAAATGGATCAAGCCCCTCATTCTGTGGTCCCTTCCACTGTTGGTCCGGCGTAGTCCTCCGATACAGCCACCGCTCAGAAACACGTCCATTTGACCTCCTCGTCTGATTCAGAAAAGGAGGGCTCCCCTGTGGAGAACCCAAATCTTCAAGTTGTTATTGCTCATTCACCACACGACAGTTGGGTCGAATTCAAAAAAAGGAAAGGGAAAAATTTTCGTGTTGAGGCTTCTACCCATTCTGGGTAGAAGTCAGTCTTTTCTTGCTTCCAGCCATATGTTGTAGCTTCTTGCTTGTTTCACTTCTTCTCCGGAACCGAGGTTGATAGTCCCATCATTTCCGGTTGCCGGTTTTTTGTCTCTCTTGAATGTATCTTCCTGTACCATATTTTTGATTAAGAGATTTAGTCCAATTCAAAAAAAAAAAAAACAAAAAAAAAACCTATATTTCAACTTATCTGCCTATGATTTTACTCAAATTTTGAGTGGGAGCACAATTTGGATGAATAATTTATTTTTTCATCCAAGTCATACCCATGTTTCATGATTCAAATGGACCCTACTACACGAAAAAATGTGAAATACATGAAAAAACTTGATTGCAATCACATTTTTTTCCTGTATTTCACATTTTTCATGTAGTAGGGTCCATGATGCCAAGTAACTGACTTCCTTTACATATACATCGAAAGCCTTTTCATTGGTGGATTTAAAAAAAAAACCAATCAATCCCAAACAACAGAATAGCACAGAACCCACCAATGAACGTCGGTCCCACTCTCGACGTCGAAGACCAGACTTCAAAAGAAATCAAACTCCCAATCATAATTCGTCGGGTTTTCCCTTTCCACAAATATTATCGGATTAATTATCCACTGTTGATCTTACCTTTCAATCCGGTGGTTGTTGGTTCACCTGATCAACCAACCTAATTGGAGACCCTCCACTATTTGATCAAAGCACGCTTGATCCAACGGTTAGCAGCAATATCGGACGGGGATATTGCGCGATGTTTACCCACCCTTATGGAGCCGATAAGGAATATAAATCCTTGACATATAGAAGTTCGGGTCTGTTTTTGAGATTAAATTTCAATCACTTTATGACCCGATATCCATTTTATATAAGAAGCCATCAAATCTATGGCTTGGGGGACTTCAACTAGCACATGGATTAAAACAGGTTTAACCCCCGCAATTGACTATGATCTAAGAGGTTGAATATGAGATCGACAGCTAGGAGTGAGTGTGAGGCTTCAGCCACGATCGAGAAATCCATACGCTCCTACTCCCACAATTGTTCATCGTCGTTGGATCTGCCAACCAATGGATGGTCCTGATTTACTCTGATGTTTTCACAAATTTAATAGGTTCTGCAAATACTTATCACTTCCACCAAGTTAGTCGTTCTCTAAACTATATACTTCAGTTTCTTAAGACATATCCAAGCTCTTAATTGTTCACTATAATTACAGAGGATTCAACCCACAATCTATGAAACCAATCACATAACAAAATATCACAGAAAACAAGATTTGTTCACAATCTGCTTTTATTCATAACAGTCTTTATATAATGTACACAACATCTCATGCTCTGATATATTCTCTCTTCTACTTAGCTCTATCTACACTATCTAACCTCAGTGTAACACACTCTGCCTACTCTAACACACTCAATACTCGATTAAAAAAATAAATACACAATTCACACTGTATTCATATTGATAACTATTTACATAAGAAATAGTCACACTCGATTGTTTCAGTTCTCCCCTCGCTCATCCATCATATTCTTTCCATTTGAATCTAACCCCTCACTCATTCCTAAAGATTACAATTTGTACAAAATGCGTATTCATGAACCCATTTAGTTCAGATCCAGAAATCTCTCATTCTTCCCTAAAGAATCTCTTCACTCCACTCTTTTCTCAAACAAATGCTAATTTAAGCTTTCACATCCCTCATATCCTATTCAAACCAATTAATCTAACTGATTGACCTGATCTCCATGTAGGGAGGATCAATCAGCTACTTATACCCTTTTCTGCTCATATTTTGACAACAAATAAAAAACTCTCATACATTTAAATTAATCAAATTAATTAATCTCTTGACTTCCAACCCTTTGTTAGCCACAATATGTCATCACATCATCACATTGCTGACTAGGTCTAAACGCTCCTGCATTAGACTCCCAAAGTTGAAAGTTTTCATGACCTCTTGGTCATGTGTTTCTTTTGCTGATCATCCAGTATCCCAAACTTTGCTTTGTAACTGGTCATCATTCCATCATGTTGTTGATTCTTTTCTTCTGCCATTGTCACTTTTGTTTTACCAGGATTCCAAATCTTATGTTGTTGTTGTCTACTTTCCTCGCTGATATAGATTTATTTTGTTAATTTCTCTTCCTTGTTGTCTCTCTTTCTAATTGACTTCATCTTCCACACTTTCTCAACTTCCTCTTTACAATTTGTTCTTAGTTGAACTCCACTGACATTTGTCTATTGTACATTCTCCCTTACCATAGATATTATGAAATTTCTGTCCAATTCTTCTTCACCTCAGTCATTTACAAACTATTGCTTGTACTCTACAACTTCCCTTTCATTATCATTAAAGATAATCTTCCCCTTTATTTTATCAGTTTCATCTAATAACTTTTCCAGTAATTTGAATCTTCCCTCATCTCCAATAAGCATATAATTTGCATATGATTCCTCTTTCCTATATGAAACTGAATTTCTGCCACAATTATCAGATTTAAATTTACTATGGATTTTTGTCTCCACAGATAACTCTGCCTTATACTGATCCTCTGCAAAATTTATAAAATTGTCAATAAACTTCATTTAAGCACTTTCATGTTCATTACAAAATATTCCCTATTTTGACACAAAAATGTCATTCAACAATTCATGAATTAAATTCTCCTAAAATATATCATTGTGAAGTATCCTTCCAACTTTTGTACAACTAATTAACGTTGTTTCATCATCACCTACAACAAAAACAAAATTATGGTTTTCTAAAGCTTCTTCATGGTTTACAAATTCATAAAAATAATCTACTTTAAAATCACAGAATTCCTGGACTTCTGTATTTTTCAACATCATCATACATTCCTTCACATTTTCCACATTGTCTCGATTTTCTACTGAAGATATTTCATTCTAGTTAGCATCAAAAATTTCCATTTGTTTGTCTTTAGCTTACTTAATCATGACAATTTCCCTGTCAGTACCATAATTCTCACTAGTATTGAATACATGCTTAAAATATCCTTTTATTTCAACTATTTCCTCAAACAATTTCATTTCTTCATCAACATGCATAAGAACATTGTCCAATGTTATTCATCACCAGTAAAACCTGAAAATATACACATCATGTCAGTTTCAAAAATAAAAGGCCCTTCATCTGAACTCTCATTGACCATACCTTCATGCTCCTTTGAACTATTTGGATAGTTCACTAAGCTATTGAGAAATGCTTCCTCAACATCTCTGATTTCCTTTTCATCAAAGAAAACTTCTCGGACTACAGCTTCTTGACTTTGATTGACAATTTCATCACAAGTCTGCATAACACCCCCCTGTCCTTCACAATTTCCTCTAGCACTCAGTTTATCCAAATAAGAAAACAATGTCTCCTTCTCTTCTATGATAAGACTTATATCTTTCAAAGATTTCCTTCACTTAACTTCTTCAGCTGAGTTCTCTATGTCAGCTTCACTTCTCTTCACTTCACAACCCTACAATGCACTAGCTTCTCTCCCTCTGTCCATTTTCCATTGGTTTTCTATCCATGTTAATATTCCTTCTAACATCATCCATTAAGTTTTCACTAGGATAAGACACAACCATTTACTCATAACTTTTAGTTTTCTCCACCAATTGAAGTCTTGAAAGTCTTCCTGCATCTCCTTTTTCATTTTTCTTGTCTCTTCCTCTTTCACAGAGTCAATTTCATTTGGCTACATACCTACAACTTTACATTCACACAAATAATTAATCCCAAAATTATGAGATTCTCTTGCCTGTGAAGATGCTACCAACACCTTTCTCTCATGTTGATCTGTATAGATCATCTCTTCATCACTATCATCACTATCATCACTGTCTCCTTACCCAAGGAGAAATCCTTTCTCTGGTTCACAAATGTATTCGACTCCTTCATCCTCAACTCTTCGAAGTATTAATTTATCAGAAAACAATTCTCTAATAGGCCACTTAACTCTTTCACCCACATAAATTCCTTGTTTCAAATCTTCTATGATTCCTCTCTGTACTAGCTTCCTCAAATAACTGAGTCCTTCCTTCATCTCAGCTAACTCTCTGTCCATTTCTTCTCTACTCATTCTTTTGAGTCCAACTGCTTTGGCACTCTTTTTTCTTTGTTTGTGACTTTCCCCTATACCCTTGTTATGACTGCCAATAGTCAATTCCATTTCTTCCTTTGGTGAACTTCCCTTTTTCATTGGTGAGCTGCCACTAGCCCTTTCTTTCATCTGTAACAAGTCTCCTTCATGCCTCACCAAACTTTTCTAAGTTTAGCCTTTTGGCATCTATTGGTTCTTTCCTTGAACCTTTCACTCACTAGCAATTCTACCCATCACTCCTCTTGTTGGAATTTTTATCTTTAAGACAACTCTACCCACAATCACAATTGTGGGGCTGCCTCAACAATGTCTACACAACTGCAGTTGGAAGTTGTTCTAAGCTTTTCTTGAACACTCGCTCTAGGCTATTGCATCTTCAATTGCTCACTTCCTTCTTTCATTCAGTAATTTCATTTACTGTTGGGCATTGTCACCTTTACCTGTATGAGAGTTCTTCTTGCTTCATCTTCTCTAACATAGCTCATGTGCTATGATGCTTATGCAATTCTTTCTACCTTCTAGCAATTTCATCACTTCCATTGACTTGTACAATCTTATCTAAAGATACATCAAAGTACTTTTCAAACCTACCAATTCTCCTTCAAATATGTCTTAAAACTAATTCCCATTCCATCAATTAAATCTTTGCTAAATGATTCAACTGCTCACTATTTCATTTAAACTTCTCCATTCAAAAGACTCCATACAGTCAGCAACTATTCTTCATCTTATGATTAAGATTCAATTTTAAATTTACCTATATTTACAAATCATGACACACTACAAATTCCTTTTGATAATCTATTGTAAGCAAATTGTGTCTTTCTTCTACAAATTCCAAAATTCATTCCTTGTAATGGTTCTTCTTTCAGATATATCAAACCCAATCTATGTTCTTTCAACCATCAATATCATTGTCTTCAACAATAATTTAAGAAATCCTTAATCATTAAAATTATTCAAATCATTTAAATGATTTCAGTCATAGAAATCCACTCTTCTATTTGACTTTAAATTCAAAACCTTATACTTCAATTTTTCTTTCAAATCAAACCAATCATTCTATCAACTTACATGGAAATTTCTTTTGTCTGAAAGGCAATTTTCACTCCCTTGTTGTTCCCCAAACATTCAAAACAAATCTTTATAAAATCACAAAATAAATCTTCTTACCAGATCTGCAATACCTTGTAGTAATTTTGAATTTTCTTCTTTGTCATGGCTGCTTTCTGAGAATAAAATTCAGCACTTCAACAAAAGTCCACAGAGCATTGGTCTAGCTCTGATACCAAAAAATGATGCCAGGTAACTAACATCCTTTACAATCTCCATGTGGACCTATGAGTTATGGACCACATATAAATCAGATTCCTTTTCATTCGTGGATTTTAACAAAAACCCAACCAATCATCAAACAATGGAATAACACAGAACCCGCCAACGAACATCAATCCCACACTGGACGCCGAAGACCGGACTTCAAAAGGAATCAAACTCCTAATCATAATTCGTCAGGATTTCCCTTTCCACAAATATTATCGGATTAATTCTCCACCATTGACCTTACCTTTCAATCCAACGGTTGTTGGTTCACCCGATCAACCAACCTAAACAACGATTCTCCACCATTTGATCAAAGCACACTTGATCCAACAGTCAGCAGCGATATCGGATGGGGATCTTGCGCGATGTTTACCCACCCTTACGGAGCTAATAAGGAATATAGATCCTTGATTTATAGAAGTTTGGGTCCATTTTTGAAATTAAAGTTCGATCACTTTATGACTTGATATCCGTTGGATATAAGAGGCCATCAAATCTATGGCTTGCGAGACTTCAACTAACACATGGATTAAAATGGGTTTAACCCCTGCAATTGACTATGATATAAGAGGTTGAATATGAGACTGATGGTTAGGAGTGAGTGCATGGTTTTAGCCACAATCAAGAAATCCGTACAGTCCTACTCCCACAGTTGTTGATCACCATCGGATCTACCAGCCAATGGACGATCCTGATTTACTCCAAGGTTTTTCACGAATTTAATAGGTTCCACCAAGACATAGCACTTCCACCAAGTTAATCAGTCTCTAAACTATATACTCCAGTTTCTTAAGACATATCCAGGCTCTTAACTGTTCATTGTAATTATAGAGGATTCGACCTATGATCTATGAAACCAATCACATAACTAAAGATTGCACAAAACAAGCTTTGTATACAAACTCTTTTTATTCATTACAGTCTTTACATAATTTACAGAACATCTCGTGCTCTAATATGTTCTCTCTTCTACTTATCTCTCTCTATACTCTCCAACCTCTGTGTAAGACACTCTGCGTACTCTAACATACTCAATACTGGATTACATAAAGAAATACACAATCCACACTATATTCATATTCATAACTATTTACAGAAGAAATAGTCACACTTGACTGTTTCAGTTCTCCCCTCACTCATCCATCCTATCTTTCCATCTGAATCTAATCCCTCACTCATTCCTAAATATTACAATTTATACAAAATGCAGATTCATGAACCCATTTAGTTCAAATCCAGAAATATATCATTCTTCCCTAAAGAATCTCTTCACTCCACTCTTTTCCCAAACAAATGCTAATTTAGGCTTTAACATCCCTCATATCCTATTCGAACCAGATAATCTAACTACATGGCCTAATCTCCATGCATGGAGGATCAATCCGCTACTTATACCCTTTTCTGCTCAGATTTTGACAACAAATAAAAAACTCTCATACATTTAAATTAATCAAATTAATTAATCTCTTGTCTTCCAACCCTTTGTTAGCCACAACATGTGATCATACCATCACATTGTTGACTAGGTCTAAATGCTCCTGCATCATTCCATCGAAATTCTACAACATGGGTACTAATTGGATGAAAAATTAAATTAAGTATCCATTAACTGCTCGTGCTAGAAATTTGACTAAAATTGTAGGGATATAAGTTAAAAATACGAGTTGAAAAACTAGTTTTTTCTTTTTTCCCTCCAAAACTTGATGAGGTAATCTAATCTTATTATTATTTCCATTATTATTTTATAATATTCCTTAGAAGGCCCATTTTATATCTCAAAATTTCTCTAATGGTAGCAATTGGTGGGATGATGAAGGGTATTGTTTTGATAGTTGCATCTTTTGAAAATTAACTATTTTATGGATTAGTAATGGAAGATGTATGTGGAGATTCACAGATACAAAGTGAGCCTCATGGGATTAACATATCTAAATAAATTGTTTGTTGAGTCACTTCATTATTTTTATGTAGTTGATCAGCTGTAATATTCAACTTTTTACAGATAAGATTCAACACCATAATTGCTTCATTATGATTCTGATCAACTTTATTTGTAAGTGCTACATGTTCTACTTTAAATTCATTATTATTTTTCTCGAGTTGATTCTTAATACTCCTCATTGTGCCTTGGATATCCTTAATTTCTTCAGCATTCTTGGTGACCTTATTCTCAAGATCTATCATTTTTTTATTGAAATCGTTCATTGTCATTGATGATGACATTGATCGAGAATGTGGTGGTGTATATTTATCCAATTTAACTCACCTTATTAACTTGAACCTAATTTTTTTAAATATAATATTGTAATTATTTATTAATTATATATAATTAATAAGTAATTAATCACTTATATATAATAACTAATTAATTAATTAATTATATTTATTATTATTTAATAATTAATAAATAAATGTAATTATTGAGTAATTAAATTGACTATATATAATAATTGTGTATTATATAATTATTATATAATGTTTAATAATTAATTAATAATATGAAGGCTTCAATTAATGATACATAGTGTTTGGATGGGCATCTTGTTTAAGAGAAAGGAATGATGAGAGACAAGACATAATGGACACAGATTGTCAAGAGTCAATGGGAGGCTTGTCGAGATGGTGGTCGATGTGGAAAATTGTATGGGATAGGAAATGATTTGGTTGGATACAAGGTTTAGTCAGCGAGGCCATAAGCGACTAGAAAAGTGAGGAACATAGTGGAAAATTGATGATGGATCAGCTCAATGAACAAGAGACGGCGGTAAGGAAAGTGGAAAAGAATGGATCGAAGGGCGACAATGGAGTGGTGGCTCGAACTGTGCAGCAGTCGAGTGATTGAAAATCATCTACTCTCATATCAAATGAAGTAATAATTATCTCTCCAATCGCTAACTATATATATATAAAAAAATAGAATGATTGAATGATGCTTTTTACATAGAGATCCCTTAGCTTAGATACGCCCTAAGGTTGCTCTTCTAGAAAGGGCACCATCTTCTAATTCTTCCCTTTCCCTAATTAAACTATAATTACCAATTACAATTTTTACATAACAAATCCCTTGAGTTGTATACCTTTCCTCAAGTTTTACACACAAAATGAGGTTTGGATCTTTAGATATTTGATCCCTCTCAGCCCTTGATACATCTATAGTTAAAATGGAGATATATATAGTATATATATGTGTATGGTGTGTGTGTGTGTGTGTGTGTACATACATACATATACAGTATACATATACTATACATATACATATACATAACATATATATATATATATATATATATATATATATATATATATATATATATAATTATATATATATATATATATATATAATATTATATATATATATATATATATAATATATAATATATATATATATATATATATATAATCTCAAAGGAATCCAACAACCTACCTAAGATGTAACTAATGGTAAACCTTTGGGTTTAGGACCAGTAATCCTCTCCATAAACCGGGTCACAATGGGGGGGTGGGGCGACATTTGAACCTTGGATCTCTTAGTTTTCGCATATTTCACATTGCGTTCATCACCAATTGAGTTGCACCCATAGGAATATATATGTGTGTGTGTGTGTGTGTGTGTGTGATTTTTTTTGTAAAAATTCCAACTTTATATCATTATCTAAGAACTGTTGCAATTTCAAGTTAGAAAACATGTTTTTCGAACCTTTTTTTTCTAATTCAATTATTTATTTTAAGAATTTGGTTAAAATGGTGGGATTGGAAAGAGGGGAAAGAGTGAGAGGGTTTATTCTCAAACTTGATGGAAAATTTGAAATTGAGTATAGTTGGGGTTTAGGCAGTTGTGCAAATAATGGGACTAAGGCATAGGGATTACTACAAGGGTTCCTTCAAGCCAAAGAGGAAAACACCAAAGGTTTGGTGGTGTTGGGAGATTTACAACTAGTTATCCATCACCTTATTCATGGATCTTTTCCCGAGGATTAATGCAAGTTGTGAAGCATTATTCATTGAATCAGGACTTTGAAACTAGCCTTCCTCTAATATTAGCTTATTTCATGTGTTGAAAATGAACAATTTTTCTATGGATGACCTCACCAATAAAGATGTAAACTTGGATGCAAGGGTCCTAATGAGAAATGATATTCCTTCCAATTATCTCAATTTAGTCGATAATTTTAGAAGCGCTAAAAATGGAACTGTCACCACCGATTTGTAATAAATAGGGTTAAAGCATTGGCGACCATAGTAGCAGTGCATTTTTGTAAAAATGGTGAGTTAAAAATCTATTTTTTCTTGTAAAAGGAAGTAACCTCAGGTGTCGTTTCTGAAACGTTGGAAACAAATTTTTCAAAACCCAAAGACATTTTTGTCAACAATAGGCCCATTCATAGAAATCTGTCTTAGATTTTGCACAACTACCATGGTTTGAGAGATTCGAACTGATATTTGAAGCCTTTGTTTTAGGAATTCGCCAGAATTAGTTTTCTTTACATTTAGAAAAAAACACCTTATCAACTTTGAGTTGGATGCCACCTCTTCATATTTGACTTAGGGATCCTTAGCCTTAGGCATGACTCCACGAACAACATGATATTTATATACATAATATTATTTCTTTTGTTTTACAATGAAAATATGTAATGTATTCAACTTTTAATTAGAGAATTTCTCATCTAGTTTCAGACTTTGTAAATAAATCTTTGCTGGAAACTTGCTTACAGTGTGTGAGTAATCTATAAAGATAGAGACTCTGTAATTGAAAAGGGTTGGACTATTTTGAATATCCTTTTTATATACTATGTGTGTATGTAATCAATTAATATTGCAGTAGTCTATGTGAGTAGTTTGCAGAAATTTTTGTGTTTGTAATTCCCTGTATGTTTCTAAGTTTCATATCTTCTTCAATATTTGTATATTGGGTTGTTGAATTGGAATTCATACCTCCGTGCTCCAAATTATTTTATTCATATATTCATTACTTCTTTTTTCACTTAAAAATAACACTAATGTGTTTAATATCCTATGATTTCCTAAACTTGTCAAAGGAATTGTTACTATCTTTCTTTTGTGATATTTTCTCACTGAACCTATGGTTTATATTAGATTGATTGGGTTAGACTCCATGCCCAATGGTAAATTGTTCCTACAAACCAACAAACCTTAGTTCCTTTCTCAATTAATCTGGCCATAGAAAATATTAGAGACCTTCTACCACTGTGACCTTGGGTAGTTGAGTTGAGAGAGAGATCTCCCTCCATGTTGAAGGGATAACTTTCAACCTCAAAGAAATTAAAGGTTACCTTAGAGGTTTTCCCTTACATCGGGGGTTTTCTCTAAGTAATAACATTTTCACGTCATTATCGGGGAATGCATGATACATTCTCCCCAAACGATTTGATTTTTTAAATAATATCTATGAGAGAAAAAAAAAAATTGAATATCACTTTGGTTGCAATATTTTTCTATGGTGACTCCATTTTCAAAGGAATCCTGAGGTTTAGAACATTCATGGCGACTCCACTGTTAAAAGGATTTGTAGCTCAAAGAACTCATTAGTGATTCCACTACATTAATGAAGAACTTCGATGTTGCTACAATCATTTCAAGGTATGCATGTTTTGACTTTACAAAAAATCATGGTTTCCCTAATTCTTTACCAAAGGATGAATATTTTTTGAGGAATGGTCCAAAATTTAGTCGAGAGCATTTGAGCTTGACTTTGAAGCATATTTTTAATTTTCATGACTTTATTGATCTTCTTAGAATCAAATATGAAGATACATTTATCAGACTTTTTTATGATTCATTCCAAGGAAAGTCTAGAAGTTGGGTTGATGGTTTACCTGCAGAATCTATAAGATTGTTTTCATATTTTTAGCTCATACTTTTGGAAACATGGGTGGAGAAAAATAATTTGTGGTAGACATTGCTTCCATTCAAGGTTTTAAGGAATGGAATGATATGTACACTAATGATGAAGTGGATGAAATTTTTTCTTCTTTGTTGAAATGTGGCAACAAGAATATTCCAATTTTAATTTGTCCTTGAATTAAAATTGAGAATTGAAATTCGAATTTAGACTCACTAGCTACATGGAAGATAATTAATTAATTCATCTTGAGTTAATTAGTTGGATAAATTCAAGCTAGAAGTCTTTATGAAGTCATGCAACAATTATCCCTTTTATTGAGGATATTATCCCTTAATTAAGGAGATAAGGATGAGTTGTGTTTGAGTTGTAATTAGTTATCTCAGTTAACTAAGTTATGTCCAGTTAAATTAGTTCCAAACAGTTTGAGGAACTAATTGTGAGTTTAGTCAGTTAATGCATCAATCCATGAAACTAGTGTACTCCAGATAACTGAATATTCTCTCATAAATAACTCATGCATGTCAGTTCAGACAAAGACCCAGTTGAGATTAAAGGCGGGGATGATGTACTATTAGTTGCAAAAATTCTCCTATAAGAAAATCTCTTGCATGCAAAAGGAATTCATTCCTTGAGGTTTGCTTAATTTTACAGTGTGTTGGAGTAGTGTGTGAGATCAGTGTCACACAAGGTTACATCAAGAACATTGAGGGAAAACTGCGCAAGGAAATATGAGGCTTGGAGGACAAAGGAAAAGGAATTTGAATTGTTTATTCTATCTATGAGTAGCAGTTAGGGATTGTACTAAGAGCTGGATACCTGTGAGAGCTAAAGCTGTGTGTAATCGTAAGATATTTCCACTTGTATTGTAATACAGATAGTAGGGTTTTTAGCTAAGGCTTTCCCTAGAATATTCTTCCATGTTTCATGTGTATTGATTCTTCTTCTTTGTTATATGTGTTATGTTTGATCTTTGCTCAAATCGATTAATCTTCCACAAGTTTGATTGTAGAAGTAGATTAAGTATTTTGTTTTAGTATAGTGCATTATCACTTTAATCTATAATGATAATTTCTACATGGTATCAGAGCAAAGGTGATCGAAGCTGTGAATAGTATACTAAAGAAGGGAAATTCGAAGTTTTGAAGTTCTTGGTTGGAGGAGTAAAATCGAATTCTTATCATACCGCTAAGTTTACTAATGGCGTTTGATGGCTTGATACTCAAGTATGCACTAGATGGTAGCTCGAATTACATAACATGGAAGGATCGCATGGAAGTGGTATTAGAAGACAATGGTTTGAAGAATTTCATTGATCAAGGAATCCCCAAGCCAGCTATAGCTAATGCACAAGAATTGGTTGAATGGAAGAAGTGTGTGGCAAAGGTGAGGTAGATTCCTCTTGAGGGAGTTCAAGAGCATATTGTATTGATTCTTCATGGGAAGGAGACCCCATTCTCAATGTCACAGACATTGAAGGACCTCTATTAGAATAGTAACGGCTAGAAGAAACTAGCGCTCAAGGATAAGCTTTAGAAAATCAAGATGGAAAAGGGTGATACTATTTCTACATATCTGAACAAGCTCACCACCTGCAAAGATGAGCTCGGTAGTGTAGGAATGACAACAACCGATGATGATATGGTGAGTCTTGCTCTCCTCAGTCTTCCAAAGAGTTGGCATAACTACCAGGACTCTATGAATGGAAGAGAAAAATTGTTGGATTGGTAACGACTGTGGTTGGATATGATGTAGGAGGAGATCATGAGGAGCACCAGAGATGGTTCTTCATCTAAGCATGATGATGAAGAAAATCTAGCCTTAGCAAGTCAGACAAGGAAATGGAAAGGGAAGGCTTCCCATTCCAAATCGAATTATTCTCATGGAGGCAATAAGATTGACAAATCTAAAGTGAAATGCTTTAATTCTCATGAGGTGGGCCATTATGCAACTAATTGTCCATTGAAGAAATCCAATAAGGGATTCTTGAAAGGATCAGAAGGTGAGGCATTAGCCTCTCATTTCGAATTATATTTTAGCCTCATCGCATGCATGGTTTCATCGATGGTGGGTTGTGTTTGGTATCTTGATAGTGGACCCTCATTCCACATGACCGGTGATAAATGTTTGTTCAGTACCTTGGAGGAGAAAACCTCAAGATGTGCATAGAGATGGGTGACGATGAGAAGTATAGTGTTTCAGGAGTGGGCACGATTACTTTTCAAAGGGATCATGGAGCTCCTCTCACCTTGACAGATGTGAAGTATGTACCTAGACTGATTAAGAACTTGGTCTCAGTTGTGATGTTGGAGGACAAAGGCTACGATGTTGTCTTTACTAAAGGAAATGCATTCCTGAGACACATAGCCATGGGTCAGACCAAGAGGTTTGGGATTTGAGTGAAGAATCTCTACAAACTAGAGGTAGATGACTATGCTACATTGAGTTTTAAAGCAAAATTGGTGCAAAGCCAAGACATTGGCAAGTTATGGCATAGACGGTTGGGCCACTTACATCATGGGGCCTTGAAGATAATGTAGAATATCTCTACCGGACTTCCCAAAGGTAAACTTAAGCAAGTGGACACGTGGAAAGGTTATACCTTGGCAAAGTACAAGAAGTCTTCCTTTCATGATCGAGACGGTTGAGCTGAGGAAATCTTAGAGTGAGTTCATATTCATGTGTGTGGACCACTCTTGACAACATCCATCATGAAGAAAAGGTATTATGTTATTTTCATTAATGATTTTTCTCATAAATTCTAGATTTCTTCCATGTAGAAGAAGGATCAAAACCTTCTCAAAGTCTTGTGAGTTCAAAGATTTGGTTTAGAAAGAATCAGGGAAGAAGATCAAGGCCTTGAGAAGCGACAAAGGTGGAGAGTATGTCTCTCAAGAGTTTAAGGACTTCTGTGCAACGGAAGGAATTAAACAATAATTGACGGTACCTCATAACCCACAGCAGAATGCGGTGGTCAAGAGGAAGAATAGAACAATTATGGGGGTAGCTCGAGTGATGCTGGATGACCAAGGCCTACCACTTAATTTGTGGGATGAGGCATGCAACACAACGACCTATTTTCAGAATAGAAGCTCGCATCACATACTTGGAATGAGGATACCAGAAGAAGATTTCTTTGGGAAGAGACTAAATGTGAGTCACTTCAAGATCTTTGGCTCATTGGTATTTTTCCATGTGACCACGGATGCCCGGAAGAAATTTGAGCCAACAGCAGTGATCTGAAAAAAAGATCTTAGATTACTTTTAAGGTATTATAGACTCATGCATGGATTTTCCTATATTACTTAGTGCAATGGATCGATAAGATTGCGAATAATATAAACAATTAAGTGGTTAGAGAAACATAATAGACAAACACACATAAACACAACAAGTTTAATATGGAGTTCACCCAAAACTCTTAGGCTACGTCTCCTGGTCCAACCTTCAATTGTGACCTCTCTATTATGTCTTCAAGAGTAGAGTTTTAAAAAATGTGAGCTCAAATTGAGTCTCAACACAATAGATACAAAATAGAAGGAGTTTGCTTGAATCCATCAAGCCTCTCTAAGTACATAGGCTCTTTCTCTCACTCTCTATCTCTGTCTTCTCTCTGTCCCAACACTACTTGTCTTTATCTTTTGTCCTCTATGGCTTTTAAGCCAATCGACACTGTCGATTCATTTTCTCTTCTGGGCTCTCTGGCTCCTGGCCTCTATCCGCTTAAATCTCCTCTGTATGTTAACCAATCATGGCATAATATCTTCAGGGAAGGTGGCCACCTGTTCTGCAATGAAAGGGACCATCGGGCCTTTTAAATCCCCAAAAATACCGTTCTATGTTTACACAGATAAATACACTAAAAACACAGGAAAATTCGCAAAACTATCATTTACCGGACTTCAAATATCCTTAAATCCACTCGATACTCCTATCAGGTCCATCTTTATATCACGATCGCATATCCACCATTGATCTGAGTGATCTTGATCCAATGGTTGAGATTCATTTCGGGCGGCAAAGGCGTACAGAGATTACCTACCCGAAAAGGTAGTTTTCTCACACCACGTGTCGACCAATGGATGGGATTGGGCAGAGCTTGTCCAACACCACTTACTGCCTAAGGCCCGCCTGAAATCCCGCTCATTACAGAACTCAATATATATATATATATATAATATTATATATATATATAATATTATATATATATATATATATATATATATATATATATATAATATATATAAGATTATATATATATATTATATATATAATATATATATATATATATATATATAATATATATATATATATATATATATATAATATTATATAATATATATATATATATATATATAATTATATATATATATATGCATGTATAAACCCTTTTGGGTCTGGACTCATCACACTATTCACATTTCCTTTGTTGTTTGCTTAATTAATGAAAATGCGAAATACATTAAAAAAGCCCTTTTTTTCAGACTTGAAATATTATCAAATATCATCTATAATCTTATCAAGTCCGGCTATCACAGTCGCATTTTTTATCGGCCCCGCTCCTTTGTATTACTCCGATGCAATATTACGATGTGATTAAATTGCAATCGCATATAGCATAGTCCTTAGGCCCTAGTAGTTCTTCTGTGTGTGTTTTGGCAATGCGATGGCACGAGTAGATCTGGACTGTTGATATGTGTGCATAGAACAACAACTCTCCTTTAATCACGCTGATGTCTATCACGATTTATCATAAGGCTGCTTCTGATGGACTCCCCTTGTCAACGTTCATTGTGATATACTGATCGGATCTGGACCATTGATTGGTCAGATCCAACGACTTCTGTGCATTTTTCCTTTGACTTCCGATAACTCTGTTTTTAGCCATTTCTTCTTGTTTTTCGCTCCCGATAGTGTAATCCACCTTTTGTGATTGTTTTTTGGTTTTGAAGACTTAGAGGGTGTTTTGGGATCCATTTTGCAACATGCCTTCCCACTAAAAAAGATTTTGGACCACAAAAATTTGGTTTTTAAGCATCGATCAAGTGAGGATACAGCTTCATAACTTGTCCAATTTCTATCCATCGTGCACTTCTTGGTTTTGAACCTTTGAGTCTAACTCTGAGGTACTAAACATCCCCTCTGCACGTAGTTCTCACCTTCTTGTCCAGAACTGTATCTTCCTACAAATCATTGAGATATTCAGGCAACAGATCATCAATAGAAGGCAACTGAATTTTCTCTCCAGGATCTTCAATCAGTGAAGGTTCAAAGAGTCCAAAGTTCTCTGCATTAATTACTGAATTTATAAGCTGGCAAATCAATGTGAAAAGCGTTTTCACCAATTTTCTCAAGTATCTTGAAAGGCCCATACCTTATTGGCTTCAGCTTCTTACCTTCACCTTCCATTCTGTCTTTGCTGATGTATAGGCAGATTTGATCACCAACTTGGAAGTTATGCTCAATTCTATGCTTATCATGCCTTGCCTTGTACTTGGCCCGATTCTTTTCTAGTTTTTCCTGCACTGCCTGGTGAATTTCTTGTATTTTTTCAATGAACTTGGTTGCTTTGTCCACATCATTGTGTCCATCAACTACTATTTCTTTTCCAAAGACAAAATCCAAGGGAGACCTTGGTGTAAAACCAAAACAAGTCTCAAAAGGAGATCCCTGTGTAGAAGAGTGCTTGGCAGGGTTGTAAGCATGTTGCACATAACACAAATGTTCATCCCAAAGCTTGGGATGCTTGCTGCAATAGCCCTTGAGAAACTGGATCACTGTCCTATCAACCACCTCTGTTTGGCCATCTATTTGTGGATGAAAGGTTGTGCTCTTGTTCAGTCTAGTGTCCATTAATTCCCACATAATTGACTAGAACTCCCCAACAAATTGGGAATCTCAATCAAATACAATGGAAGTGGGTAACCCAAAATGAAACCATACATGCTGAGAGAACAACTTCACTGTTTGTTCAGCTGTAATTTTCTTGTTACAAGGTATTAAATACACAATTTTGTTTAACCTGACTATAATAACATATAAATAATCATGACCTTTTCTAGATTTTGGCAATCCCTCAACAAAGTCCATGGAAACACTTTCCCAAGGACGAGAAGGAACTGGTAGTGGAGTGTAGAAGCCTAATTTTTTATTGTTGGGCTTGCTTTTAGCACACATGGTACACCCTTTAATATATGTAGAAATTGTTTCATGCATTCTTGGCCAATAACAGAACCTTTGTAGTTGTGCAACTATTTTACTTACACCAAAATGACCTGATATTAGAGAATTATGTGCTTCTCGGATTATGCTAACTCTTTCGGTTTGTGGAATGCATAACTTTCCCAAATGATACAAGAGTTGGTCCTTAACATAATAATCCAATTCTTCTACTTGTTTTCCATGACTTAAAGTTGCATATACATCTTTAAAATATATATCTTGAGAATATTGTTCAATGTAGCTTTCATGCATTACTAAATTATGCTTAAGTATAGGAGATGCAATTATGATTGGTCTGGATAAAATATCTGCAACCTTATTGTGTATGCCCTTCTTATATCTGATGACAAGATGAAACTGTTGTAGAAAACCCATCCACATATACTGTCTTGATTGATGCAATTTAGTTTGTGAGTGCAAATACTGAAGTGGTTGATGATCTATATGGATAATTGCTTCTTTGCCCATTAAGTAATGTTTCCACTTTTTCACACTCTGTACTAATGCATACAATTCTTTATCATATGTGGGATATTTAACTACTGCAGAATTAAATGTCTCAAAATGATAGAATATGGGTTTACCATGTTTCCTCAACATTGCTCCCATGGCATAATCACTAGCATCTGTTTCAATCTCAAATGGTCGTTGAAAATCTGGCAGTGCTAGTACTGTTGTTGTACTAATTTTTCCTTTTAAGGTGTCGAAGGCTTTTTTTTGTTTTCCTCCCCACTGAAACACCTTATTCAATCCTATTAAAGCATGTATTGGAGTTGCAAACAAGGAAAAGTTAGCAATAAACTTTCTCCAATATTTTGTTGCTCCTAGGAAACTCCTAACTTCTATAGCAGATTTGGGTTGGGCTAGTTCACAATGACTTCAACCTTAGAGGGATCTATCTTCAATTCACCACCCCCTACAATATGACCCAAATAATTTAAAGATGTTTTGCTGAATTCACATTTTGACAATTTCACACAAAAATTTTCTCTTTTCAAAACATCTAAAGTCTACTTTACATGTTTCAAATGTTCTTCCCATGTTTTACTGAAAACAGGAATGTCATCTAAATATACAATTACAAAATCATCAATAAAAGGCCTGAGTACATCATTCATAAGTCTCATGAAAGTGGTAGGAGCATTAGTTAAGTCAAAAGGCATAACTAGCCATTCATACAGCCCTTGCTTTGTTTTGAAAGCAGTCTTCCATGCATCTTGTTCTGCTACTCTGACCTAATGATAGCCACTACGCAAGTCTAACTTGGAAAATTAAACTGCTTCTTTCAGCTGATATAATAGATCATCAATGTGAGGAAGAGGATAACGATTCTTAATCATTATTTTATTCAGTGATCAATAATCAATGCACATCCTCCACAAACCATCTTTCTCTCTCACCAACACAATTAGAGATCTGCATGGTGATGTGCTTAGTCTTATGAACCCTTTCTCTAACAGCTCCTGTACCTGCTTCTTGATCTCTGCATTCTCTAAAGTGGATAACCTGTACATTTCAATGTTAGGAAATGGAGCATCTTGTTGCAAATGAATATCATGTACTATTTCCATTTTGGGTGGCAGACCTTTAGGTTCTTGAAATAGGATACCATATTATGAAACAACTTTAACTAAATCATCTTTTTTTTTAGCATTATAGCCTTCAAATACATTGGTTTTATCAGGGTTCTTTTCCTTTACAACCATCAGTAAAAATTTCTTTCATGAATTTACAATTCTTTCCATCTGCCCTGAATTTATGAGAGAATAGATATTTTTGAGTTTATGAGCTCTTACAATGTATTTTATTCCATCTTTAGTGAGTTGATACTTATTTTCAGCTCTATAGAATATGGCTTCTCTATCATACATGTAAGGACTTCCTAAAACAATACCACATATATCCAAGGGAATTATATCTAACTCAACCTCATCTACAAATGTTGACCCAAATGCAACCCTAAATTTGCATTGTCTAGTCACTTATAGCTTTGCTTTATCACATACCCAACCTAATGGATATGGCTTCTTGTGAGTTGTGGTTAGTAATCCCAACTTCTTTACAATTGCTTTAGAAATCAAGTTTAATTGTGATCCACTATCAAATACAGTGTCAATCGTTTGATGCTTGGAAATAACTCTAATATGAAAAAGCTCATGTATTTTCCTCTCATCATCTTCATTATCAATAGCTTGTACAGAATTAGTTGTAGATGCTTCAGAATTTTTAACTTTTATACCTATGGTTGTGACTGTTGTTTCACCACTTGAGTCTGACCCCAAGTCTTTCTCAATAGCAGCATCAGTCTTCATCTTCTTACCACCAAACATTTTGGGTTTCAGCTTCAGATGAAAAGACCACTAGTGTTCATCATCATGTCCATCCTTCTTGTAGTGAGTGCATGAAGGTTTGTCTTTCTGTACAGCATTTGCCTTCCTCTCTTTCCATCCCAGATTCTTATTTTGCTTGTTTTTGCTTGCAAAGGGATTTGATGATCCCCTAGTCTCTGGTTTCACATTTTTGCCTCTAGCCTCTAGATGTGTAGCATGAACTGATACATCATCTAGGCTAGTGGGGTTAAACACGAGAACGGTGCGCCTCAAATAGCTGTGTAGACCACCTATATACTTCAACAAAGTTTCAAGTGAGTTTAGAGATATGCCTAAAGTTAAAGTTATTTTTCTAAATTCCTGGGTATAGCTTTGTACACTTTGGCCCTTTAACTAGCGAAGATTTTGCCAACTCATCGTTGCTTGTTGCATATAAGTTAGAGGATAGAATGTTTTTAATGGTAGAAAGAAATCCATTCCAGGTAGAAAGAATTTTACCATGCTTCTTCAAATCAGCTTGTGTCCTACCTTCCCACCACAATAGTGCAATTCCTCTAAGGTGAAGGCTAGCCAGCTAAATCTTTCTCCTTTCTGAATCAATGTTTTTCACCCTGCAATACACATCAATCTATCTAATCCAGTTATCTATCTTTTCTACATTTAATTCTCCATCATATATTGGAAAATCAAACTTTACATCTAATTTAATCAAAGATGTTTTCTTATTTTTCTTTTGAGGACTGGAAGGCAAATTTGATGGAGGAGGCTCTTCCCCTTTCCCTTTACCTTCTAAATGGGCAACTAGAAGAGGTTCCTCTACTCCTTTGCCTTGTTCGAGTGTTGAGGTGCTTTCACCTCGATCCTTCTTAAATTCCTGATACATTTCTTCCACCATGGCTCTCATGGTCATGAAATTGTCCATGAACTAAGATTCTGCTTCCAATGGGACTTCTCCAACCATTCTCCTCTGAGCGTAGACTCTTCCAATCTATGGATTAGTCTCAACAAACTCTCATTCTCCTAGTTTGAGCTTTGACCTAGTTAGAATTCAACAATTGAGCACAAGCTTGTCTAACCTTAGCAAACCTAAAGCTCTGATACCACTTGATCTGATAATAAGATCTTAGATTACTTTTAAGGTATTACAGACTCATGTGCATGGATTTTCCTATATTAATTAGTGAAACAGATCGATAAGATTGCGAATAATATAGGAAATTAAGTACTTAGAGAAACATAATAGACAAACACACATAAACACAACAAGTTTAATATGGATTTCACCCAAAACTCTTGGGATACATCTCTTGGTCCAACCTTCAGTGGTGACCTCTCTATTATGTCTTCAAGAGTAGAGTTTTACAAAATGTGAGCTCAAATTGAATCTCAACACAACAGATACAAAACAATAGGAGTTTGCTTGAATCCCTCAAGCCTCTTTGAGTACACAGAATCTTTCTCTCACTTTTTGTCTCTGTCTTCTCTTTGTCTCAGTATTGCTTGTCTCTGTCTTCTGTCTTCTGTGGCTTTTAAGCCAATCGGCACTGTTTGTTCATTTCCTCTTCTGGGCTCTCTGCCTCCCAACCTCTGTCCACTCAAATCCCCTCTAAGAATTCACCAATAATGGCATACCATCTTCAGGGAAGGCAGCCACTTGTTCTGTAACAGAAGGGACCATCGGGCCTTTGAAATCCCCATAAATAGCATTCTCTGTTTACATAGAGAAATACACTAAAAACACAGGAAAATTCGCCAAACTATCATTTATCGGACTTCAAATATCCTTAAATCCACTCTATACTCCTATCAGGTCTGCCTCTATATCATGATCGCATATCCACTGTTGATATGAGTGATCTTGATCCAACGGTTGAGATTCATTTCAAGCGGCGAAGGCGTACGAAGATTACACACCCGAAAAGGGAATTTTCTCATGCCACGTGTCAAGCAGTGGATGGGATCAGGCGGAGCTCCTCCAATAACACTTACCGCTTAAGGCCCGCCAAAAATCCCACTCATTATGGAAACTCAATATATCTATCTATCTATATATATATATATATATATATATATATATATATATATATATATATATATATATATATTATATATAATATATATATATATATATAGATATATATATATATATATATCTATATATATATATAATATATATATATATATATATATATTATATATAGTCTGGATTCATCGCTTTATTCACATTTCCTTTGTTTTTCGTTTAATTAACAAAAATGTGAAATACATTGAAAAAGCCCTTTTTCCAGACTTGAAATATTATCAAATATCATCCATAATCTTATCGGCTCTGGCTATCGTAGTCGCATTTGTTATTGGCCCCACTCCTTTGTATTACTCCGATGTGATATTATGATGCGATTATATCACAATCGCATAGTCCTTGGGCCCTAGTAGTCCTTCTGTGTGTGTTTTGGTGATGTGATAGTGCGAGTAGATCTCGACCATTGATCTGCGCACATAGATCAACCACTATCATTTAATCGCACTAATCACTATCGCAATTTTTCATAAGGCCGCTTCCGATGGACTCCACTTGTCAACACCGATTATGATATGATGATTGGATCTAGACCTTTGATCGGCCAAATCCAATGGCTCATGTGCATTGTTCCTTTGACTTCCGATAACTCTGCTTTTGGCCATTTCTTCTTGTTTTTCCCTCCTCATAGTGTAATCCGCCTTTTGTAAAGGTTTTCCTTTTGCAATAGTTTTCGGGTTTTGAAGACTTAGAGGGTGTTTTGGGATCTATTTTGGATCAAGAGGAGTTGGGGATACTTGTGGGGTACACTGATACACCTCACAACTATCGGGTGTGCTTTCTTACCAGTTGGAGGACAATGGTTCGTAGAGATGTCAAGTTTGATGAGAAGAAGGCCATGCGAGTTTCCCTTGAGAGGGAGATCCAACTACAGGTTGTAGAGGAAATTTTGGTTCCTAAGGAGGAGGAGCCTCAGATTGATGCGGAGCAGCTGCATGCAGAGGTTTCAGTAGTGGAGACATCCACTCAAGTAGATTCATGCAGAGATGGGCAAAAGCGCACAAGAGAAGCTGACAGATTGTTGTCGGATGCAAGAGAGAATGTAGGAGAATCAACCTCTCAGCACAGACAGAGGAGGTCACCTAATAGGTACACTAGATACATGGCCCTTATTGGGGAATGTATTGAGACTGAGCCATCTTCCTTTGAGGAAGAAGTGCAACAACCGATTTGGGTTGATGCTACGGTGGAGGATTATGACTCCATAATTCGGAACAATGTTTGGGATGTGGTTCCAAGACCAGAGAACAAGTTAGTTGTGAGTTCCCGTTAGCTTTACAAGGCAAAGAACGTTGCTGATGGTAGTGTGGAGAGACATAAGGCAATATTTGTTGCCTGTGGTTTCTCATAGGTCAAGGGGATTGACTATGATGAGACGTTTTCTCTTGTAGCAAGGTACTCATCTATCAGATCGATGTTGGCACTATCAGCATAGATGGGTTGGAATATCCATTAGATGGATGTGAAGACTGCATTACTCAATGGCAATATTGAGGAAGAGGTGTAGATAGAGTAGCCATATGGTTTTGATACCTTCGATCATGATTCACATGTGTTCCAACTCAAGAGAGCTTTGTATGGGCTAAAGCAAGCACCTCGTGCTTGGTACACTAGGATTGACAACTACTTCACTAGGTTGGGCTTCACAAAGAGTGAAGTGAATGTGAACCTATATCACATCATGGTGAAAGGTAAGCAGTTGATCATTGTTCATTATGTTTATGATCTCATATTGACAAGTGATGATAAATTGATCATGTCTTGCAAGGAGGACCTTGCCAGAGAATTCAAGATGAAAGACATGGGTCTCATGCACTACTTCCTTAGCATGGAAGTGTGGCAGAAGTATGGGGAGTTTTTTATGTATTAGGGCAAGTATGCCAATGAGATACTCAGGAGATTCCACATGGAGAACTACAAGCCCATGCAGACTCCTCTAGCAGGTGACTAGATGAAGGAGGATGCTACTTCAGGAGAAGCAGTAGAAGCTACTGTGTACAGGAAACTTGTGGGTTCAGTGATGTACTTAGTCAACACATGACCAACTTTGTGCTATGCGGTGAACCTGTTAATTCAAGCTATGGTTCAACCTACCAAGCTGTTTTGGAAGGCGACAAAGCATGTTTTGAGATACCTCAGAGGCACATCTTAGTATGGATTATGGTATAAACAGACATAGGGAGTGAAGCTACAAGGCTTCACTAATGCAGATTGGGCAGGGAGTCCATCAGATTGGAAGAGCACATTAGGTGGAATTTTCAACCTTGGGTTAGTGGCAGTTTCTTGGTACAACAGGAAACAGAGTTCAGTTGCACTCAGCTCGGCAGAGGCTGAATACATGGCTGCAAGTTAGGCATCATGTGAGGACATCTGGATGCAGAAAATTCTAGTTGGTTTGTTTGATCAGAGGATGGATCCAAGTGTGATCTATTGTGATAATAAGAGTTGTATCAAACTCTCTAAGAATCCAGTATTTCATGACAGGTCCAAGCATATCGACATTTGGTATCATCATCTCAGAGACTGTGTAACAAGGAGGATTGTGTTGTTGTAGTATATTTCGAACGAGGAGCAAGATGCTGACATTTTGACTAAGGAATTGTCAAAGTGTAAATTCGAGTTCCATAGAGATAGGATCGGGGTGGAAGATAATCCCTTTCTTGTTGAGAGGGAGTTTTGAAATGTGGCAACAAGAATATTCCAATTTTAATTTGTCCATGAATTAAAATTCAAAGTTAGTCTCACTCGCTGCTTGGAAAATAATTAATTAATTCATCTTGAGTTAATTAGTTGGAGAAATTCAAGCTAGAAGTCTTTATGAAGTCATGCAACACTTATCCATTTTATTGAGGAGACTATCCCTTAATTAAGGAGATAAGGATGAGTTGTGTTTGAGTTGTAATTAGTTAGCTCAGTTAACTGAGTTAAGTCTAGTTAAATTAGTTCCAAACAGTTTGAGGAACTAATTGTGAGTTTAGTCAGTTAATGCATGCATCCATGAAACTAGTGTACTCCAGATAACTGAATATTCTCTCATAAATAACTCATGCATGTCAATTCAGACAAAGACCCAGTTGAGATTAAAGGCAAGGACAATGTACTATTAGTTGCAAGAATTTTCCTATAAGAAAATCTCTTGCATGCAGAAGGAATACATTCCTTGAGGTTTGCGCAGTTTTATAATGTGTTGGAACAATGTGTGAGATAAGTGTCACACAAGGTTACAGTAGGAACACCTAGGGAAAAATGCGCAAGGAAATAGGAGGCTTGGAGGGCAGAGGAAAAGGAATATGAACTGTCTATTATGTCTATGAGCAACAGTTAGGGATTGTACTGAGATCTGGATAGTTGTGAGAGCTAAATTTGTGTGTAGTGCTGAGATATTTCCACTTGTATGATAATACAAATAGTGGGGTTTTTAGCTGAGGCTTTCCCCAGAGTATTCTTCTGTGTTTCATGTGTATTGATTCTTCTTCTCTGTTATATGTGTTCTATTTGATCTTGCTCAAATCGATTAAGCTACCGCAAGTTTGATTTTAGAAGTAGATTAAGTATTTTGCTTTAGTACATTACATTATGAGGTTAATCTACAGTTAGAATTTCTACAATAGTCTTATTTAGCCTTAGCCATGACTCAAGAAATGACATGATATTTAGATACATGATGTTATTTCTTTCATTTTACGATGAAAAGATGTAATGCATTTAGTTTTTAATTAGAGAATTATTCATCTAGTTTTAGATATTGTAATTAAATATTTGCTCGAAACTTGTTGGAATATTTTGAAAGAAAGCCTTTTTTTATGTACTATGTGTGTATGTAATCAGTTAATATTATGACAGTTTATGTGAGTTGTTTGTAGAAATTCTTGTGTTTGTAACTCCCTATTTGTTTCTAAACTTCATATCTTCTTTAATATTTAAATACCAGGTTGTTGAATTGGAATTCATATCTCTGTTCTCCAAATTATTTTATTCATATAATTATTACTTGTTTTCTCATCTAAAAATCACACTAATTCTTTACTATCCTCTGATCTCCTAAATTTGTCAAAGGAATTGTTATTATCATGCTTTTATGATATTTGCTCACAAAACCTATGATTTATATAAAACTGGTTGGGTTAGACTGCATGTCCAATGGTGAATTTTTCCTACAGACCAACCAACTTTAGTTTCTTTCTCAATTAATATGGCCATAGAGCATATTACAAACCTTCTACCACTGTGACCTTGGGTAGCTAATTTTAGGGAGAGATACCTCTCCAAGTTGAAGGAAAAATTTGAAACCTCAAAGGAGTTAGAGGTTACCTTAGAGTTTTTCCCTTACAACCAAGGTTTTCTCTAAGAGGTAACACATTCCTTGCAACTATTACTTAACAATGTATCTGTTATGTAGTGTAAATTTTATCTGTATACAGGCCTTTTGGAGTTTTTACACCTCCAAAGACCCTGTGTCCTTGAGGATTATAAAACGGATAATATATATTGCAAATAAATATCTTCATGAGGTTAAAAGTATAACTAGAATTTGAGGATTTTAATTATACCCAAGTGTTGTACAAGACATGATTTAAGGGAAAATTTTGATTTAATGCAATATTCTCATCATTGTTAAAAAAAAATATGTTGGTTATAATGACACTTGTTTTCAAGGTGATGGTTTCAAAGAAGTTATGATTTTAACCTTGAAGAAGAAGGGTCATACTTGGAGAACCACTTTTTGATTTGATGTTGATTTCAAGATTTTGGTTTCATTGACACTAGCTATTAAGGTCATGGTTTCAAAGAAGTAGTATTTTTTAACCTAAAAAGGAAAAGTGATATTGTTAACACAACTTTTTGATTCAAGGGTTGTTTTAAGGTTTTTTTCGATAATGTTACAAGATTATTAAGGTCGTGATTGTAAAATATGGTAATTTTAATCATGAAAAAAATGATGCGCTATCATTAATAGCACTTTCAATGTCAATGGTTTATTTTAAGATTTTTGTTAGTAAAATTGTGGAGAACTAAGTTTATGGTGGCAAAACATTGTAATTTTTTCATGCAAAAGAAACAAGTGCTACTAATAATATTAATTTTTTATTCAAAGGTTGATTTTGACATTTTTAACTAAGAAATATGGGTTTTTAGAGTTAAAGTTCTCAATTTGACTTCAAATATATCTTCAATTCAGTAATTATGTTTATAGTGTCATCCACTAATTTATCTTTTGTTGGTTATGTTGTAACCCTAGGGACAACCTTTCGCTGAGAGGAGGCCAATGCCTAGGATATTTTTTTAATGTAAATAAATATATTTATTTTTAAATATTTCTTAAATATTGATGCCCAAAGATTAGCCTGATGGTTTTATGTGAATTTAAATCTTGGAAAAATAAACCAACTCTTCAAATGGCTTATGTACCCGTGACTACAATTTTTTTGGAGTTTCAATGTAGTGGGAGAAGGATTGAGAATAAAGGTTCAATGTACATGGTAGTAAAGAATCCAATACACCAAATGTTAACGAAAAAAAGAAATGAGTGGAAGTGAAATGTTGAATTTGTGGAGAACTTTAATTAAGGTATCTATGCATAAAAATAAACAACTATCCTTTATTGATAAATATGTTTATATAAAAAGACACAAGAAACTTCTTTACACAAACTCAAGTACAAGAAAAAACACAATAGATGAGTTACAAAAAGAGAAAACACATCCTATATCCAACAAATAATGGGAATCACTTGAAAAAAAAATTAATCTTCCAAGAAGCTTCAACACATTATACATAAAATACCATCTCTCCAAGAAAACTTTGGAACCCCCACATTGGTTCGTTTGTCTTCTTTTAAAGAAATGTTACATCTGAAGACAATTATGAGTAAATATCAACTACTTTAACTACTTCATAATTATTTAAGTTCCTTAAAAACACTAAGGAAATATTAAAAAATTACAAAAACGAAATCATTTTAATTTCTCAAAATAAAGTCATTTAGAATTTCAGAAGTATTGCTCCTTTAATGCAGATCCTTCTCTTCATGTAGCCCTAAGTTCTATAACTCAAACATTCAATCGAATCACAAGATTTTGGAATTTTTTCCAAATTTCTAAAAAGAACTTGATATTGAATCATTTTACTATAATCCATCTTTAGATTAGTCAACTTAGCATAATTTTTCTTGTATGTAAATAAAGCCTTGACTTGCCAAAGTAGTTGTAAATACCTTTGCAGATAAGTCACTATTGTTGAGCCCTTCAAAACTACAGTTTTCTCAAGTGATGAATTGATTTTTCTTTTGGCATATACTAAAATTGTTTCATACTGCTCCCATGAAAGAAGATTTCCTTGTTGGTCCCAACAAGTTAGCAGTCCTGCTCTAATTTTTTTATCAAATTAGGAGTTGAAAAGTGCAACTAACTCTTTGAATTCTTCCAATTTGTTTTCTTGTTTCTTCCTATATATATTCCTCTAAACCATTTTACTTATTTCGAACACTAAGTTTTCGCTATCTGTAATATCTACAACTTTCAACTATTGGGAGGACTTAACATTCAAATAGTCCATAATATTATTTGCTATTTTTGCACTTTATTGTGATTGGTTTTTGTTTGCAGTAGTGATCATCTCATAGGCGCTTATCATGGATTTTTCTTCTATAATAACAATTATGTGGTCCCAAATAGCTCGAATTTGTTGAATTACATATTCCAAATAATTTTCCTCGGGTGACTCAAAGAATTGTTCCCTTTTATTTTTTCCTTCAACTCTTTTATTTCTTCACATGTTGACTATTATTTAACATTAAATTGATTTGCATTATCGATTAACATATTAATATGCCTTTCTTTTTGCTTCGGCTATTCTTTTGTATCATTTAAATCCTTTTGTAGATTCTATAGTTCATCTTCTGAGATTTTTAATTCAGTCATGACCTTGGATAGTTTTTTTTTAGGCTATTATGAGTCAGCTAACACTACCACAATACATACATGCTTATCTATTTTTTGCTGCAATTTCATTTTGTTGTTTCAGGGTTGCAAGTTCTTGATTTCTATCTTGTAGCTTTTTTGTCGAGATTTATTTTTCTTCTTCCACTTGAGCTAGTTTAGATGTCTAGACATGTTCTATTGTAGGCATATTTAACCTTATTCTCAATGTTTCAAATTTTGACTCTGTACTTTGTAACAGAGCTTGAATTGTTTCTCGTCCTTCTAGATTTATTCATAATTTAATTATTGCCTTTTTGAGCTCTTAATTTTGGGTATGCAAGGCTCTGGAATTAGCTCTCTCTCGTTTAAGCTGATATATCACATTTTCTAAAGGTGCCTGTTCTTTATTAGTTACCAAAGAAGTATTGCCAAGGTCACTATAAATAAATTCACCTGTATGTCTATGTAAATTTATCTTCTCAGGTAGAGAAATATTTTTGGCATTCACAGATAAATTTATGGTCTTGAAAATGATGTCCTATGAAATAGATTGAGAATTTGAGTGGGTAAGAGATAATTTCAACTTATTCTTCTCAAGATCTATGGATGGCAGGAGTCTGGTTTGATAGTTTAAGGTTGACCAGGCCTCCAACTATTCTGCAACACTACCTCTCACTCTTACATTTCTCTCCTCAATTTACTAAAAAATTGTTTGCAAAACGTCAATGAAAGAAGAAGCTTGCTCATCATTAGGAATTTGGGATGAAGTTAAACTTTTTGTATTTCCTAATTGACCTTGGAAACCTACTTCATTTGAAGGCTTTTCAATCAATTGAGAAAGAGATTTTACTTCATTTTCTCCTCCATGAACCTTAGCCTTTTTGTTGGATTGTGAGTATTCAACATTAGTGTCCCTGAAATTTGGAGTATTCCTCTTAAAATCCTTTTCCTTGGGAAGGGGGTTTCTACATTTATATTCTCATGTTCTTTTTCCATACCCAAATTTTCCAACTTCTCTGGCTCAAGTTTTGCTATGTGGGTGTATGGAACAGACGTTATTTCCATTCTTATTTTGGAAATTACTTGATGAAGGTCATAACTCCATTTTTCTCCTTTTTCAAAACCTAATTGTTCCATCATTTTTTCAATTTCCTCTACAACTTGTCTATTATTCACACTAAAAGGACCCATTGTTCTATGTAATTTAAATAGGAAACCTTTTTGAGTTGGGACAAAATAGATTTGTTATACATTTAGACTTTGTGTAATGAATTCCAAAGCAAAGATTCTCATAGGTGCAAACACATGCAACTTGTAAGGTGGAATTTATGCACCATATAACCTTATTTCCAAACAGTCTTAAAAAAAGTACCAATCACCAAATCTGATGTCTTTACTCAATTGCAATAATGATATCCCTTGTGGAAGAATTATAAGAGAAGTAATTTTATTTATAATCATCTATACAATTGACATAAAATAAGATATATAATGGGGAAAACCTTCATTATTCTCTTTTCTTCTAACAATATCGGTCCAATCAATGAGAGACTGCTTTTATTTATTAGGATTAACAATATTCAACCCCAAATCAATACATTGATCAACATGAGTATATAAGAAAAGGTAAACCAATAGAGATGACTACCTAAAGTGTCAAGTGATGCTGAAATTCTGAAACTGAAGGTTGATGGATTTCTCCGAGTAGGTAGGAATATCTAACATAGATTCTAGTTGTATCATTAAATGGAAAGAACCCAAAACCTAGAAATTGGTGATTCTTGTATCATCCTTCCCCAATATACCCACAATAACTTAAATAATTGGTCTATCGACATCTAAAAATAGGGTTATACTAAATTCAACAGTGGTTGGAGGAAGGGTAGATTTTGGAGACATAATCGTTTCAAATAACTTCTTCCTATCCTCCTCAGAAAGAGATTGATAGGTGGTCAAGAGATAATCATTTGTGAAAGTGATATAAATATCAAACTCAAGGAAGTTTAGGGTTTGGTTAATCAACTGAGTAGATACTTGTAAAATGTTCTCCCCTAATGAATTAATTATGAAATTTTGTTGAGGATAAAGAGAAGTTATCCAATTGACAAATTCGGGAAAATGATAAGTATGGGGAATAATGGAAACACAAAGACTAGACTTAACTACTTGAAAGGGGTCCTATGACTCAAGTACACTGGTGAATAAGTTTTTCAAACTTCTAGGAAGTTTAGTGAACAAACAAGGTCAAAAATGTCCCTCTCCATATCCATTCGGGGAATGTGGGTGGTCAATGCAGACACAATATCTTTTCTGGCCATTTTAAATCTTTGTCTTCTAATTAAAAGGTAAAGGAGAATAGGGAGTGACCTTACCTATACTTAGGATGATTGGAGCTGTAAATTTGAACCACAAGTGAGAGTGAACTTTCTATATAAATGTGGAAAATGTCGGGTTGAACAAGTTTGTTTCACGACATGGAGGGAAAATGGAAATATGAATACAGACAAGAGTTATTTGGAAAGGTGAGGTGGAAGTGAAATATGACTTGGGGGGTGAGTTGGCTTGCCTACTTCACTCTCACATTTTTTCATGAGTGGTTTTCGTAGAAACCCTTTTTTTCCCTCAAGGCCTCCTATGCCAGTAAGTGGTTTCTCCCTTGGTAGGTAGAAGGGAAAATTTGGGTCATTGATCTCTTGATAGGTTGTTTCGGGAAACAACCTCTTGGGGGCTCCTCCCTACATAACCTTCAAGCTCTCCATGTCATCAAGTTTGGATATGGGCATAGTTTGTTCTGAAAATACGATGATGCACTTGCAACATGTGCACTTTTAATTCTCTACTATGGTATAGATGTGTGGGGTGGCCCACCCTTCAAATATTTATATAAATTTGCTTGACTTTATAGGATTTGGGCCTCACATGTTAGGCTCATAACGTATATATATATATAATATATATATAATAATATATATAATAATATATAATATATATATAGATAAAATAAATAATACCACAAGGACTTTACCAATACCAATCATATGAGTCCCTATGCTTTCTTTCTCTGTGTTATATTATAATATAATATATCTATATAATATATATATATATATAATATATATATATATATTATATATATATAATATATATCCTTTTTCATTTTATTTTAAGAAGGACAAAATGAAAAATGGCTACAATAGGTTATTTTTCCATTGTCATGTTTGTATTAACAACATGTCTTCACTAAGTATCTTGGCCCTATTGGACTCTTTTCTTCATGTGAGGTGGTGCACATGTATTCGTAGCTATAATTAAATAATGACATAATTAAATGATGACAACAAATGTTGAGGAAAAATAAGAGTTCCCATAGATTCTTCCACTTATTTGTGTCACTACAAGTTTAAGGTTCCTTGAACACATACATGGTAAGTTCATTCTCCTTGGTCTCCTCCTCCTCCTTCAAATTGTTTTAAGTCAAGTGCAATGCCAAATATTCTTGCATGCTCGCTTGAAGTCCCTCTTCTTTCTCCTCTTTTTCAAGGATGCAATCAAGGTCATGTTCATCATCCTCAACTATCTTCATCTTAGTATTTAGATCTTATTCACTTAAATAATTTTTAAAATATGTGGGTTGGCATTAATTTTCCTTCCTTGGAAACATCTCCACCTCTTTTTTTAAATTGAAATTCTTCATTTTTTGCTACCTTATGGTCAAGACCCTCATAGTGTCAAAAAAAGAAAAAGAAGTAATTCTTCAAAAGGAAACTCCCCCCATTCCTTATAATTTTGATAAACCATTATTCTTAGCTTTCTTTCCTATTGAATTTTTTCCAAGGCATCCAAGTGCACTCATATACTTTGCACTTCCTCTTTAATCTTGTTTCTTTGAGCATTATCATTTTTCCCAATGACTTGTTTGCTTACTTTTATTGCCATACAAAAATTCATAATGTAATGTTCCCTTCTCAATTTTGCAACTCTTCTCATGCGAGGCTATTGTCATCAATGAAATTCAAACAATGCTACCTTGAACCTTTTTTAGAATTTTCCCCTCTAAGATAATAGTTCTACCCTACTTTGATATGATTTATTAGTTACACTACACTTATATAAAATATTAAATATTACACCACTCTAGAGGAGTGTTTAGATATTGAAGGTTGCGATGGCACCCAGCTTACTGGTATAATTGTTACTCTTCTCCTTTATGATGATGATATCATTCTTCTTGCAAAAAGCCACGGTGACCTCGACAAGCAGCTTAAGACTCTTAATGTCTACTACTCCAAGATGGTTATGATGGTTAACACCGACAAGACTAAATTCATGATCATTAAATCCAAAAAGAGCACCCATAGTATGTTCATTTATGATAACCATTTCTTAGAGTAGGTTTCTTCTTATAAACTGGAATTATAACATCGAGAAAAGGATTATTGGAGGTTGGAAATCTTATTATGAGCTTGAAAATAATTATAAGTCAGTCAATCTTTACATTTGGAGTAAAAATAGGTTCCTCTTTGAGACTTCGTCACCCGTGTTGTCTTATAGGGAGGTGAAGTTTGGGATTGCAGTGTATCCAGAGAATCATGGAAAAAGATTGAGATGATTCAAAGGCAATTCATAACCTATAACCTAAAGATCAAGGGAAATAATCCCTACCTTACCTATTGATCAAGCTATCTTGTTCCCCATTGAAGGTATGATTGTGTTTAGATATCTTATGTATAAGAAGAAGCTTTATAACATGGACCCCAAGAGGCTCCCGAAAATTGCTTCTAACTCTAGTCAAAACCCCCACCTTCCCCTCAAGCGCGGGTGGAATAAGGATGCCCAGTCTTGGCTCAACCATTAGGGGATTAAGGAGGAGATAAAAACGGGGAGAAAGGATAGCGTCGAAGATGCTATTACCTCCAATTTTAAGGACAAGTTGTGGGATGATAAGGAGTTGGAGGGTAAAATGAAGTTAAGATAATATAAGGAGGTGATCAACCCCACCCTTGATAACCAAAATTATCTCTCTGTGTTAACCAACACTAAGAAAAAAATGAACATCGCTAGGATAAGAACTAATTCTCATGCGCTTTGAAGTGAAATTGGGCACTTGTCTACTCCCAAGGCTCCTTGGGAAGATATAACATGTTAGATTTGTGATACTAAGAAAGTGGAAGATAAAAATCACTTCCTTTTAGACTGGTCATCTCTTACTCACATGTGCTCTCAATTCCCTAACATTTGCCACACTTCCAATCTTCTTGACTTATTAACCCAACCCAACTATAGTGATCTTGGATCACTCTTTCCCTTCTCTTAGATCATAGAAACAAGATTTTGAAGAATCACAATTAAATTATTTTTCTTTTCTTGAGGTCCAATAGGCCGCATTGGTCTTAGTGGACGTTAATGACGATGATCATCATCATCATCGATATTAATTTTAATCATTATTATGTATTGATTCCTCCATTAATTTTTATACCTTCCAAACAAATTATGTTGTTTTTTTTTTTTTGCTCAAAAGAAACTTTGACTTTCAATTAAATGTTAAATTCTTAAACAGATTCTATGAATTTTATTAAAGTTTTGAAAAAAAAATTATTTAACTCAATACTTTGAAAATTAAAAACTAAATTTTAATTTTTTTAATGTAATTTTTTTCCCAATTGCTTAATGCCAATTTATGTGGTATTAAATTGAATTATGAGATATAAAAATAATATTAAATTGAATTATGAGATATAAATATTATATTAAATAATAATAATAACAACAAATTTATTCTCCAAGTGTCATAATAATGATTGTTATTGTAGACTTTGCAAAAAAAAATGCCATATAGATAGTTGTCCACCATAATTTGTATTTGCATAAAAACTAATGGATGGTTATTATACTAACTCATTCAGTTTTGCCTTTGCCTTTGACTACTTATTAGTTTGTCTTTGACCCAAAAAAAATATTTTTATCTATAGTTTAACATTAGGAATTCAATTTTTATTAATTATTATTATCATTTAAATTTATTTATTTGTAAACTGATTGATTGAGGTCTTATTATGAATTTTTTAATAACTTCTTAATTTATTAGT